>CBVK0100991237.1:0-10548 GCA_900067695.1 Picea abies
GGAACCTAGTGGTAAATAGTAAGAAGAATAGGCATCAAAAAATCTCGTCGATGGTGTATTAGTGAGTGGTGGAAAAAGTGGATCAGTAAAAAGAGGATTCCTATAAGATGCAATGATTTCTACAAAGGTTGTGACCGATACTTCTATGTGATGGCCACTTCCAAGAGCTATGATCCTAGTCTCAGAAGTTTGATCTTCGATCATTCCTTCATAGGAAATGTTGGGTTGTGGTTCTTGAGTGTCAGGTTCCATACCTTGTATACTATGAAAACTCTAATCCTAAGTCCAACTACAAAAGTCAAAGATGCACACTCCCAATAAAAATAAAAGAAATCAATCAAGAAACAATAATCTCAAGGATCTTCTGAATATGGGATGTCAATCTTCCAATGAATAAATGAGAAGAGGTTACCCTAAGCTCCATGTAACATCCCTTCTCGGTGCAAGCAACCCTCACTTTTGTAGGATCACCCTCCAAGGGTACTGAGAGTGTGATATGACATTTTCCCCATGTGCCATGGGAATCCCCTCACAATCACCTCTGTATATACCTAGGAAAGGAAACTAAGGTTACCAACTCACAGTAACACTCCAAATGGGTATAGTCGACAATCGGGAATGAATGTATGGGCAAGATATCGAATTCTGAAGCTCTTCAAAAGAACTGAAGACAATTGGACCGGTAAGACTCCTGAGGACCCTAGATGGATTCAGGATTCACGAAGCACCGAGACCAAATGAAACTGGTGGTTTCTCAAGAAAAAACCCCAATATATTCTCTATCCGCTACGATTGGTCAAGCTTTGGAGGGGTTATATCCTCTTCTCTTCTACACATGACCTCATGTTTATCCCTAGTGTGAGAGGGGGTTCCCGGATATGCCTATATAAAATTTGGATTTGTACACTCACTAGTGTTATACACTATGTTTAGTAGTCTTGGATGATTTACTCACTTTACCTAGTCCAAAGACCCTAATTCTATGCTATTTGTTGGAACAAGTTTGATCAGAACAAGGTCCTTCTTAGGTTACCAACAAAAGGTACCATGTAGTCTAGAGCACTGGCATTTTCATCTCCTCTGAAGAGAAGAAGTCTCACCCAAAGCACTGGTGAGACAAAAAGATATGGAAGGGTGGGGAAAATACTTAAGAGGATCCATAGAGCCTTCAGGACTCATTCTTGATCTTGCACAAGAGACATGAATAGATCTAAAACATACATGTGCAAGAATCAAACCTATTTACATTGTGAGCAAGAATTTAAACATTGAACCATCAAATAGAACTCATAATCCATAAGGAAATACTGTAATGAATAAGTAAACACACAAAGACACATCATATTTGAAAATTTAGGTCCTTCTTCATATTATCCTCAGAATCTTTCTTTGATTACAGACTCAGAATTACATATTAGTACATTGTATAGACTCTTGACTCTGGAATCATGTCACAGAGCTCCAATTCTCAACTGATAGATCAAACTCACTATAGAATCAAGACTTGACTTCACTCGACTTACAACAATCGTCAACAACTAATCCGATTGGGTAACAACAACAAAAATGACTAATCAACCGACACTTTTACAATTATGTTCATCACTATATATAAGTTGGGTTGTGTCTTGCTTCTCGGCTTGCATGCTGTCTTTTTCTGTTGCAACCATTCGTTACTTAGCTAGCATTATACTTTCTTTCGCGACTGATTTTTGTTGTTCTTTCTTGCTCTAGTTTCTAGCTTCTTCTACAACTTGCACAACTCATGCTTAGTCAAAACTTGCGTGATTCCTTATCCCAAAAATGAAGGGCCCAATAGGCTCCGACCACAATCCTTGACTCGCCCTCGAGTCAAGTGCTTGGTTCTTTCACATCTTCCAGGAGCATCTGTTGTTTTCCCTTGTCCTTCTTTTCTTATTCCTTGGGTTCTTGTGTTTGTGATTTCTCTTCTTTTACCTCTTCAAACAAAGGGCCCAACTTTGGTACCAACTCTAAGGCTCGTCGTTTCACTCCTTGAAATTTTCCAACTTTGTCCTACCACTTCCTGGTGAGGAGTGATGCCTCGACAACAAATTGTTGGGTCACCTATTTACTATACTCTTTTAGCTTGGCCAAGACCAACAAGTTCCACTTAGAATCTATTGTTGCATCAACTTGATGAATTTTCATGTAAGCTGTCTGAATTATAGGTCAAAAGTCACACAACTCTTTCTTTTCTATGGACTATGCCTCAAAGAGTGTGTTCAGTTAATTGTCTGCTTGTTGGATTTGGTCGAACTTTTATTGTTGCTCCACAGGGTCCATTGTGGCCTCAACTTCTTCATTCAACACCTAGATCTTTGTGCACACCTCCTCCAAGACTTAGTTTCATCGAGCAATGATGCCCATCTAGTAGCTGACTTCCCTGAAGATTTTTGTGGATTTCGATGTGTGCTTGTGCAGTGTTTCTTGGGCATTGTTACCTTGCAGTATTATATTATGCATCTGCTCTTGCAGCTACTGAGGCTTTTTTTATGCTTCTTTCTAAGTTTGTCATAGCTGTGCTTCCAACTGCTCAGCGTGAGTGGCGAGGTGTGTCCATGCTCCTTGTAGTAGCTCAATCTGGTGCTCCAGCTCACCTAGGGTCCATTGTGGCCTCAACTTCTTCATTCAACACCTAGATCTTTGTGCACACCTCCTCCAAGACTTAGTTTCATCGAGCAATGATGCCCATCTAGTAGCTGACTTCCCTGAAGATTTTTGTGGATTTTGATGTGTGCTTGTGCAGTGTTTCTTGGGCATTGTTACCTTGCAGTATTATCTTATGCATCTGCTCTTGCAACTACTGAGGCTTTTTTTATGCTTCTTTCTAAGTCTGTCATAGCTGTGCTTCCAACTGCTCAGCGTGAGTGGCGAGGTGTGTCCATGCTCCTTGTAGTAGCTCAATCTGGTGCTCCAGCTCACCTACATCACTGGCTTCGGGTAGTTCAGGTGCAACCTTCTGAATCTCTAGCCAGGCTTCGAAAAGTCTTTCCTACACTCTTTCCAGTTTGTGCTGAACTTAGATTTTTTCATGCACTTCCTGCATCCTGCATGTTTGCGCAACAAACTCTTCCTTCCTTGCAACCTTGATGGATCTCTTGGCCTCCTAGAGCCTTTTCTATAATTGACCAATTGATGCTCTGATCACTCCAAATAAGTGTGTCACTGGCCACTATACCAGATCAATGGCTGAAAGAGCTACGTCTCTAGGTGCTCACGTCTATAGTGGAATTCCACTGGTCATTGAATTCTCTGAGTGGGTCTCTACCGCCTCCTCTATTGGTGGCCCTGGTGCAATCCTTAGCCTTAGCACTACGGGAAAAAGAGTCAGAACCTTTGTTATGGCAATGAAAAGTTACATCAGTTATGTGCATTACTGAGGGTCCTGGAGAACCCACTCTATTTGTTCATGCATGGATGTTGTGTTCTACTCGGCTTTTTATTATGGTTCGTTGTGACCATTTGGTATCTCTGGATCTTTTGTTGTGTCTGCTTCATGCGTCGTGCTTTCTTGGGAACCCTCACCCTTGGTCAGTGAGGTGATTTGTTGGCTTCTTTGGACTTCTAGCTCCTCTACAGTTTGGGCATATTTTCCTTGCACCGAAGGCTCAGGCTATTGTTCCTGGATGTCTGTATTTAGATCATTCAGGTTCATGTTCTATTCTAGTGCTTTGGGGTCTAGACCAGAAACTTATGATCTTGGCTTGGGTGACTCTTGGGTTATTTCTAGGATTCCTCGCTCCACTGCCTCTGGCTGATCGAGTTGCATCATCTCTAGGGTTGTGGTCTGGGGTGGACTAGTGGTGACGTGGTCTAGTGATTGGGGTGGTGGTGATGGAGGGTGCTCAATGATGAATGTGGATGGAAATGTTTCAGGCTCTGGGTCATCCTGAATGTCAATGATAGTGCTGGCTTTGAATATTGAGCAGGTGCAGGGAGCGGTTGATGCAAGGGTTTGTTGGTTGAGGGGTTTGTTCGACAAGACCCTGGTTCTGGGCCTCTTCACCAATGGTTCGGTACTGAACACAGTGCCCAAGATCTAGTTAACATCCACACCTAACAACATGGCATCAGCTAGAAGTGGATGAAAGGCCGGTATTTTCTTTTGCTCCAACTGTTGCATCTCTTCTTCCTCCTTAGAGTCTGATTGTGTTGGAGCATCTAGCTTCTGTGGCTCTGGAACTGAGCTTGGTCTGGCTCCTGCTTCTTTATCAGTCTTCTTCAGGATCTCCGCATGTAGGATATAATGCATTCCCAACTTGCACTGACTGCATTTTACTCCTAGCCATGACATGATTTTTTTGTCAAAGGCCTGCTCGTCGAGATAGAATGACAACATCCTTGTGTGAAAATCTTCCCTGCTAACATGTCTCGGCCAGAAAAATGTATGGTGTCGATTCATGCTGAAGGAAATATTTCTCGTATTGCAGTTGAGGAGCTCTTGTGGGATACGTAGCCTCTGTGTTGCTTCTATCATACCATTGTACCATTTAGAAAATGTTGCGGCATTGAAGGTTGTATTCTCTGAATCTGTCTTGGACTGCCATGGCTCAAACATATTCGCCATGCGCCCCTTGTCTGGTATATTTGGCTATCTTCCCATAGGCAGCTTGCATTTGAACATAGCGAATTCCATTAGCACATATCCATAAGTTAAGGTTCCTCCCTTCTCTTGTGCTTCCTCGCATGCCACTAGGAGTTCCTCTAGCAAGTAACTGTGCCAATTGAACACAGCTCCATTGGCGCAAAAGTCAGATACAGATAATGAATCTAGTGTACATTCTCCCTTGTAGTATGATCTCATAACCTTACTGGCTATGATGTAACAACCAATTCAGACTGTCTTGAGTAGTATGGGTTCAATTACTATTGTGCATCCTCCCCTCTTTGTGTTGAATTTCTCATACATGTTGAGCTTGCCTTTCTTTTTTTTGTGCTTACCGGGACCCTGGAATTCTCTCGACACATCTTCCCCTTGGGAGGATAGTCCAGTAGACCCTGGAATTCTCTCGACACATCTTCCCCTTGGGAGGATAGTCCAGTAAGTTGTTGTATGTCTTCAACATTGATTGGATACCACTTATCCAACCATAGAATTATGTCATGCACCATGCTTATCAGAAATTTTATGCACCGTGCAACCTCACCAATGGTACCAAAGACTAGTAGGTCTCTCAGGTTCATGATGGTTGAATTGAATAAATTGATGAAGTATTACTTTGGCACAAATTGAATACCTCTGATTCCATCTGGAGCCATCTTCTAAAAAACATATGTGTGCATCTGAGGGAACAAGACTGAATCCATGAGGTCAAGATCGAGAATCTTGACATGCTCCACCTTCCCTTTGATATCACATATGATATCGACTCATGGGTCATAGGGCTCGTCTGGAATGAATTATTTGCACATAACACTTTGTCTTACTGTGGCTCTCGACATTCACACTTCTACGACAGCTAAGGACTAGGGTTATGACTATAGATTTCACAATGGTACAGGCTGGTTCACTCTAATGAATTCAGAAATGGCTATCCTCTTTTGCAAATGATGCATTCTTGAGTGAGTTCTCAGGGCATTATACTTGGCTTAATGAGTAAGTTTAGTAGTAATTTTTGTTCATCATGACAATATGGATGCAATTGAATCTGAGTTGTTTGACGAGATAGTTTAACAGGGTAAATCCTATTAGGAGATTATTGCATTTACTTATTCGCATGAGTGGGATAGGGACGTGCCCAATTTTAGACCTTTTTGTTTGACGAGTGGGTATCCTGATGTGAACTTCAATGGAATCTTTGCATAACATGGCTTTATGGCTTAACTGACCTCAAACAGGGTACTGAAATGGCAATAAAGGATATGACTAGACTGGGTTCATGTGGCACATGGACTCAAATCGTATTCAAATTCATGGTCCCTCCGACCGCAAAGGTTGTCCCCATCATATTAATGACTGTCATTAATGGATTCTCTTATGCTTCGGATCCTGCACTGCTAAGTCATTAGTTCTGTATCAAACAACACTTAAACAAAAAATGAACTATGTGTCATGGCGTAAGACTATGCACATGGACTTTATTAACTGAATTTACAAAATTTCAGAAAACTCAAATCTAACTATTGTACAAGCTCCTTCGGACTAGAGTGATAGTCCCTCTTTCTTAGTTTTGAGACAGGTAGGGATTCAGGTGAGTGCCATTCACCCATCCTGGCCACAACACACCATCCATTTGCATGAGTCTAACTACTCCTGAGGGTAGGATCTCCACATTTATGAATGGTCCCAACCAGTGCATGTGAAACTTGTTAGGATGCTTCTGTTACCAACTATCATAGAGTAGTATCTTGTCTCCTTGCGTGAATACCTTGGTCTTAATGTGCCTTTCATTCCAATCTTTTTGTCTTTCTTTTTCAACCGAATGATGGAATTCTTCTAGAAATCTAGTCTCCTCGAGTTCTTGTAATCTCGTAAGTCTTTGCACAATGGATTCCTCTTCTGACATATGAGTGACTTGTGCAATATACAAACTTGGGGTGATGAACTATGTAGGAACCACTGCCTCTTTCCCATAAACTAACTAGAATGGTGTGTACCTGTGGATTTTCTTTGTGGTTTTCATATAATCCCATAGTACTGCTAGAACTTGGTCGTCCCAGTCCTCCTGGTTTGTGCAACAAACCTTTGTCAACCCCCTTTCTAGAATCTTGTTGAAGGCTTCGACTGTTCCATTGGCCTATGGGTGGTAGGGAATTCTCTTGTGATGTTGAATCATGAATTCTAATATAAGTGTTTCTATAGTGATGCTAATGAAATGATCTCCCTGATCACTGGTTAGGCTCCTGGTACATCCAAACTGAGTGATGATATTCTCGAAAATGAACCTGGGAGAAATATCAGTTGAATAGTCCTGAACAGTTGTTGTTTCTACCCAACAGGTAAGGTAGTCTGTTGTTGTGAAGATGTACCTAGCCTTTGAATGTTTGGCTGTGGGGTTGATTGGTCCAATGAAGGAAACTACCCATTTCTTGAATGCTTGTAGAGCTCTAACTAGTTGTAGTGGTAATTTGTCCCGGTGTGATGGCTTGCCCACTTGTTGACAAACATCACATGATATAGCATATAATTTTTCATCCTTGAACAGTGTTTCCCACCAAAGTCCTGCTTGGAGAAATTTTTGTGGCATGGCCTTTCCTCCTACGTGGCCTCCTGAAACTCCACTATGGCATTCCCAAAGTATATTCTTCCTTTCATGATCCAGGACACATCGTTTGAGGATGTTGTTTAGTCCTAGTTTATACAATTTTCCAGCGATCTGCTAGTAATCTATTGCTCTAACAACCATGTGGCATTTCTGGGTTGCAAAATATGTTTCTTGACAGGCCCCTATACTTAGGAATATTGTTATGTCCTCCAGGTACTCTGGTATCACATCAATCCTGAACAATTCTGCATCTGGGATTTGATCATCTACTGCTCCGCCACTTTCTCCTGACTCTAACCTGGACAGGTGATCAGGTCCTACGTTGCATCTTCCCAGCTTGATGATAAATTCAAAGGAAAATTCTTGAAATAACAACAGCCATCTACAAATTCTTCCTTCTAGCACCGGTTTGTTAACTAGATACTTTAATGCAAAGTGATCAATAAAGAACTTGAAATGAGAACCTAGCAAATAATGTCTAAATTTTTGTTAAGCATAAATCATTGTTAAGCCCTCCCTTTTTTCCCTTGTGTAGTTTCATTCTACTTGTGATAAATTTCAACTCGCAAAATAGATAGGATGATCCATAGCTCCATATCCAGGTTGCATTAAGATAACTCCCAAGGCAATTCCTGAAGCATCTAGATGGACGTGAAATTCATTCTCCCAGTTTGGGAATATTAGAATCGATGTTGTGTTTAGATTCTTCTTAAGTATCTCAAATTCTTTATCACATTCTGGAGGCCATTGGAACATTTCATCCTTTTTCAGTAGGTTTTCCAGAGGTGCAGTAATGTTGGCATATCTTTGAATAAACCTACGATAGTAACCTGTGTGTCCCAGCGTGGAGTGCAAATGTTTAGCACTCATAGGTGTTGGCATATTCACAATGACCACAAATTTGGCTGGGTCTACCAATACTCCTTCTCGATAGACTATGTGGCCCAAAACATTCCCGTGTGGTATATAGAAGATACATTTTTTGATGTTCAACGAGACTTGCAATTCTCTACATCTATCAAACATTAGCCTTAGCAGTGCTACATGTTCCTTGAGCAGGATTTGTATTGTCCAATCATCCATATAGACTTCTATAAATTTGTGAATGAACTCTCTAAAAGATGCTATTACAATCCTGGAAAAAATTGCACCTGGAAAAAATTGCAGGGGCATTCTTTAATCGAAATGGCATCACGTTGTATGCAAAAGATCCTCATTCTGTTATGAAATTGGTCTTCCTTTTGTCCTATTCAATGATCCTGACTTGATGGTATCCTGAAAATCCATCTGTGAATGAGTATGCTTCCTTTACCGCAACCTATTCTAGCACCTCATCTGTAAAGGGTGTTGGGAAAGGGTCATGCACACAAGCAGACTTGAGACTTTTGTAGTCTACACAGACTCTAATATCCTCTATGTCTTTTTTTCTTTGAATAACTAACGGGCTAACCCACTCTTCTTCTTCTACTGCAAAAATGAGACATGCTTCCAACATCTTGTCTATATCCTTCTTAACCTTCTCTTTTACTCTAGGGTTAAGACAGTATGATCTATGTCTAACAGGCTTGGATCCTATTTTTAATTCAATATTCATTTCTCCCATGACTCCTTTGATTCCCTTTAACTCTGAAAAAGTCTTTGGGAACAAATCCTCATATTCCCACAGTAAGCTCTATATTTACCTACTGGTTTTCTCATCCCAATAGTCTCCCACCATAGCTATCTTGGGTTTCTCTGCGATCCCTATGTTGATTTTGTGCAATTTTAATGGGTGATTGTAGGAACTATCGGTCTAGCTGGGTATGGTGTTTTGAATTTCTCTGGTCCCCTCTCTCTATTTGATGGCCAGGTTTCTCAATTCTTCTAAGTCATCTAGGCTTTATGAATCTCTTCTAATCTGATAGAATTCTATAGGTTTCTCAGTTGAGAACAAGTGGATATTAGTCTGAAGTTGTTGGTTATGTTTGGGACATAACACTAAGTTTGATTTTTAATTACCATTATTTGTAAAAAGAAATTCTTTAATCTTTTTCAGGGTACTTACTTGTAAATGAGAAGTCCTTGCAAAATTGAGCTACCAGTGTTTTTCGGTCGCCGGTTTGTCCTCTAATTTCCTCATGTATGACCCAAGATTTTGGGATTGGACCTAGAGAGTGGGGAAATACCTGGACCCAGAAGTGAGAGGGTATCCCCGCAACTTGCCACTATGACACTCATTGTTCAATATGTATTCTAGGATTCGATTCTCCGCTGAACAGTTGCGCAACTTGGATATCCATCTGCATCTCTGATTCCAGTTGCTCCTTATAGTAGAACCTGTACTTGATAGCTTGATTCACCTCGTCCTAAGTTCTGAGTATGACTTTATGATTACCCCACCATCTAGTGGGGGTGTTCTGAAAAGCTACATCTAGTACCGAGATTCTTTGATCTTCTCTTACATTTTCTTCCATGTTGTACAAAAAAATGTCTATATCTAAGGTGCCATCATATACTAGGTGTTCTCTAACTTTAGTCCCAGCCCATCTGGTCGCTCTGACGATTGCGTATATTCTTGAGAATCTTTAATGCGAACCTTGTTTCCAACTATCAAAATCCAATTCTAAATCTTCATCTACTGACTGTATGCTTCTCCAACTTACTGATCCATCAACAATAGGATTTATATAATCATTTCTTATTCCTATTGTTATGGTGTACAACTGATCCAAGTCTTCTCCCTCCATATTATTGTCTGTTGGTTCTGTATACCTGGGTCCTAAATATGGATCCAAAGGTTGAAATACCTTGATTCCCTAAGCCTCAAAGGTCATGGTGTCTTTCTTCAAGTCAATTACTGCATAATTTTCATAGGCCCAATCGATGCTAAGTAGTCCAGGTTAAGGGTCTTTATCTCCCATGATCTCAATGACATCAAAGTCAACCACTGTCTTTACTCCTGCAACATCTATTTCCACATTCTCCATTCTTTTTATGGGGAAGATATAATATTGGTTTTCCATTCTTAATTGAATTGGGGAATATGTCAGCCTAGGTTTTCCTAAGGCTTCCTAGGTCTTCTTAAGAAGAATCTTCACATTGGACCCTAGGTCCAACATGACGTCCTTAATCTCAAATTCATCTAACTAGGATATTACTATGAATTATTTTTTGGTTCGTACTTTTCTTCGTTGCACTCTCTGAGTACTCTTCTCAGGAAGATTATCCCTTATTCTTGCCTCTATGGGTTCTTCGTTCTCTAAAACTAGGTATAGCGCATTGCACAACTTTTTTGTTAATTGATCATTCCCCATAATTTCAGATAATAATTGAAACCAAAGGT
>CBVK0100991256.1:0-11089 GCA_900067695.1 Picea abies
AAGCTCATATAAGAGAGACAATGAGGTTCTCAATCAAGTAGGGAAGATATTGGGGGCTGAACAATGTGTTTAGACTTAAAAGGATAAATGGATGTAGACTCAATATTAAGTGAATAATTTCTCTAGAGTTACTTTGCTCTCAAAGTTGAATTCTTCTCCCCTTTTCCATAGATCGGATTTGGCCCATTTATAGCCTTCAAGTGGAACTGAAGGGCCAAGTCATAACGTTTCTAGTATGTGGAAGGTCAAGGATCATGGATCTCGTGATGTGACATGGAAACCAGTATGTGGAAGGTCAAGGATCATGGATCTCGTGATGTGACATGGAAACCCAACACCATTTTTTAATTTGGGGCACAAAACCTGATGTACACGAGCTGTAGTGGTGCAACTTGCATATACACATGTTGTATAACTGTTAGGGTGCATATATGTGGAAAAATATTTTTTTTAGCTTCGGGATTTGAAAAAAGGGAATTCAAGTCTACATAGGGAAATGGAAAAAGGCCTTCTGAGCAAATTTGCATAGGGTGAGGCAAATCTTGCTATAACACAGTTTCCAGGAATCAAGGAATTAGTTGCATTTTTTGTTTGCCACATGTCTCTAAGGCATAGAATTCGATGCATGGAGTAGGATTTGACCTCCTAAAGATATGATTGATGTAATTTTATATTAAAAGGGGGGGAGGTCTATTGTATGAGGGGATCAAGACTTGTTTATTTCTTTGAAGTTAAGGAAAAAGTTTCTTTTTCTGAAATTTGAGATTCATCACAGTGTTTATGTTAAGTATGTGTTTCGTGTATATCATTTCCACGATTATGTTTTTCTGCTAGCATTGTCTTAGAGTAAGTGGTATGAATTCACCCATGTTTGATGCTCCTTTCACACCGATGATGCTTGTTATGTGTAAATGGTTACTTTTACAGAATTCATCTTCATATGATGCTATTTTTAGTAATTAATCTTTGCGTCCTTTATTATAAAGTTGCACTGGAGATTCATCCATTGATTGATGCATGTGGTGTAGTGGGATTTCTTCTCCTTTCCATCTCTCATCTCACATCATTTATTTGCTAAGCATAGCACCTATTTTTCCTTAAATCTGCAGGAAGAAAACAACCAGTTGTTGACTATAAAAACATTGAAATTTAGGCTTTGACTCCATTGCCCAATGGTACCTTTTCCTTGTTTGTCGTACCAACCATTTTAAAACAAAAAAAACATGTCATATTGCAGAATCTGACCTATGTTCCTTTATTTATGAAATCCTTTAGTTATTACCAGTCATTAGACATCTAAGAGAGCCCTCTCTAGTTGTATAGGTCAGAATATAATCTAAAGTTGGTTGAAACAGTTACCTCGGGGTTTTATTTGATACAACCCAAAGAAATTTCCAAGTGCTAACATTGTGAACTTCCCACCCCCTATTTACTGCAATGGCAAGGGAGAATATAATGGAATCCATATTTTCTATGGTAGCAAAGGTCTCATCATAGTCTATCCCATGGATTTGTTGAAAACCTTTCATAATCAGTCTTTCCTTGTACCTACTCACTTGTATGTATGTTACCTTCTTGTTCTTGTAGACCCATATACATCTAAAAATATTCTTGTATGAAGGAAGAGAAATCATATCCCAAGTTTGGTTCTTAAGGATATATTTGTACTCCTCTTACATAACGGCTTCCTAGAAGGGATTCCCTACAACCACTGAATAGGTTTGCAA
This sequence comes from Picea abies, assembly GCA_900067695.1. Classification (NCBI taxonomy): domain Eukaryota; kingdom Viridiplantae; phylum Streptophyta; class Pinopsida; order Pinales; family Pinaceae; genus Picea; species Picea abies. The sequence continues at coordinate 1,728 of CBVK0100991256.1, forward strand.
GTATGAAGCTAGAAACATATAGAAATGTGTGAGAATCATTGGTTCGGTAGATGAAAGTGCATGAAAAGAATACTCAAACAAGGACCTCATCCTCCTCTAATCTACTAGATTCCCCACAAGATCTCATGATGCCTGAAGAGTGGTTTGTTTCCACTTGGGAATCTATGGTGGCTCATCATCTACATGCTCATCATCAACATGCACATCATATTCTAAATTAGATTCAAAACTTAGATCTGAACCATGATCTGAATGAGAGGACTCATCATCACTGAGGTCTAGTGTAGGAAGAAGTATCAAGGTCTTTGTATGTGGCTCCAATGGTGCATGTAAGGGACTCTATTGAAACTGAATAATTCACTCAATGATGAGTATGTCTGTAGAGGGATCAAGTAATTTATAACCCTTCACACCATATGGATATCTCACAAAGATGCATGTGACGTTCTATTGATATAATGATTTCCTCTTTTCATAGTGCACGTGGGCCCATGCCCATGATCCAAATATTCATAAATGGGTGACTTCTGGTTTGTTGTTTCTCCATGCCTCAAAGGGACTCTAGTCCTTGAAATATCCATGAGGATATTTGTTATGAATTTTATTAGAACATTTAAGTGCCTCAACCTAAATCTTGGCTAGTAGATATCTTCCAAGAAACATGCAAGTGTCCATCTCCTTGAGGGATCTATTCTTCTTCTCGGCTAGTCCATTCTTCTGTAGAGTGTAAGGTATAGTGTGTTGAATTTTTATACCTGTCTATGAAAAACAATGTTGGACATATAGGTTCACATATCGCCCCCCATTTTTTGTTCAAAGGATTTTGATATTTCTCTTGGACTTAGTCTCTAAATGTGCTTTGAAGTATTTGATATGCTCAAAAACTTCAGACTTCTTCCTAAGAAAATAAACCCAAGTGTATCATGAGAAATCATAAATAAATGTAAGCACATATCTCTCTTTTCTTATGGATAGAGGAGGAAAGGGTCTCATCAGATCACTATGGATGAGATACAAAGGAGAGGAGGATCTCCAAGCCTTCCCTTTATCAAACTTCTCTTGAGCATGTTTTCCAAGAACACATCCTTGAAAAACTCCTTTCACAGACTGCACTCTTATTTTTTCAGTATCTTTTTTTTTATATTATTTTTTTTTTGAAAAATCAATTTGAGATAGGAGAAGGGGAAGGATTTCCCTTACTCACTATCTCCATCTCTGATCGTTGAAGTAGATTATGAAAAAATTCTTCTCTATTTGAAGGCTTCTGATATAACCTTAGTATATGCCCATTTACTAGAAAAGAAATTCCCTCCTTATCAATAGTTTTAATTTTAACTGATCCATTATCAAAATGTCTCTCTATCTCATAAGGTCCTAACCAATGAGTACTAAGCTTTCCTTTAAACTTTTTTAATCTGGAATCAAATAAAAGAGACCAACCACATGGTTTGAATTTCTTCTTTCTACTGAACTTGTCATGCCATTTCATTCTTTGTTGTTGGATGATATTGGTGTGATGAAATGCATCCTATTGCATCTCGTCCAATTCATTGAGTTGTGTTATCCTTTGAGAGATCCATTCCAAGCTTGGTTTTTTTCCTGAAATTATTTATTTGGAACTCAATGGGGAGCGAAACGTTTTTACCATTACAAGATCATATGGTGTATGTCTAGATGTATTCCTCCATGTAGTCTGGTATGCCCAAAGTGCATCCACAATTCGATCTTCCCAATATTGATGGTACAACTAAACTATTTTGGTCAAGATGGCTTCGAGAACTTTGTTTGTGGATTCCACCTACCCATTCGCTTGTGGATGGTATGCATAAGACTTTCGATGCTTGATCTTGTATTTTTATATGATGTTCTGGACAAGTTTTGATGTGAACTGAGCACCTTGATCTATAACAATCTCTCTTGGGACACCAAAACGAGTAAATATATGTTTAAACAAAAAATATACAACAAATTGTTTAGTAGCATGCAAAAGAGGTTTAGCTTCTACCCCTTGAGTGACATAATAAGCATATACCAAAATATACCTCTTTTTCCTCGACATTGGAAAGATAGGTCCTTTGAAGTCTAGAGCCCATTTTTCAAATGACTCTATGATTATCTAGGGTTATAGAGGAATTTCATATTCTTTCACTAGTTGTCTCATCTAGTGACAACTATCACAACGTTTGACATGCTTCTTGGCATATATGAAAATAGTAGGCCAATAATAACTCGAACGAATGAATTTGTATGTGGTCCTTTTATCAGTAAAATGGCCTCCACATGGTTCATCATGGCATGCCTTTCATATGTCAAAAACTTCACCCTCTCTTACATACCTTTGAATGATAAGATCAGGTCTAGTATGAAAAATTTCTCTACCAATCCATGAATATGTGGCACTAAGTTTGATGATCTTCTACTTCTCCTTTGGGGAAAGGTGTTGATGTAACTTTCCTGTAGCCAAATAGTTAGTGATATCTACAAACCAAGGAGATTCAATAGATATTGCAAAGATATTCTCATCATGAAAATTATCATTTACAAGAACTAATTCACCTTCATTATGAATCCTGGAAATGAAATATGCAACTACATTTTCTCTCCCAGGTCTATCTAATATAGTGATATTAAATTCTTGTAAAATAAGAAGGCACCTAGTAATTTTTCCATTAGTGATTAGTTTGTTCATTAAATATCTGATGGAAGAATGGTCAATCTGAAGAAAGATCTCATAACTAGTAATGTAGTTTCTAAATGCATTGATGGCATGCACTACTACACTAATGTAGTTTCTGTAACTGTATAATTCAATTTAGGGGGTGTCATGTTCTTTCTAACAACATAAATGGCATAAGAGACTTGATTTTATTTTTTTCCTAACATTGCTCCTCATTTGTATATGAAGCATCAGTAGATATATAAACTGGGAGAGACCAATTTGGCCCTCTTAAAACAAGAGCTACAAAAAGATTTTATTTCAATGTTTCAAAAGTAGTTTGGAAAGGAATATTGCAAAAAACATCATTATATTTAATGAGCACTTTAAATAATGGAGATGAATTGTTTGTGAAATTTTGAAAAAATCACCTATAATAACCAATATGTCCTAAGAAACTCATGACATATTTTTGGGTCTTCAGCATTGGAAGCTTGGAAATGACTTCTATCTTTGTCAGATCCACTTTTATTCCTGCAAATCATACACAATGACCCAAAACAAGTACTTTAGTCGGAAATATATGGAATTTTTCACGACTTAATGAAAAATTAGTTTCTTGACATCTAATCAAAAAAATTTCTAAATTTTTTAATGCTTCTTCAAAAGTGTTTTCATAAACAAAAAAAGAATCCATATATACTTCTACACAATCATGGATCAAGTTAGAAAAGATACCTAGTACAACACATTGAAAAGTAGCAAGTGCATTACACAACCCAAAAGGTAGTACTCGGCAGGTGCATCACCCATGGGCACGTGAATGTTGTTTTATCCTACTCCTTTGGAGCAATATGAATTTGGTTATAAACTCTAAACCCATCCATAAAAGAAAAGTATTTTTTCCTTGCTAATGTATCTAAAACATGATCTATGAATGGTAGGGAGAAATGATCTTTCAAGGTTGATTTATTCAATTCCCTATAATCTATACAAATGCACAATTTACTATTTTTCTTAGGAACAATCACTAAATGAGATACCCATTGACTATAAAAGATTGGATATATGAAACTCACATTAAGTAGTTTCTGCAGTTCATATTTTACAATTTCCTTCAAGAGTGGGTTCATACATCTTTGGGGTTGTTTGATTGGCCTATAATTTTCCTCCATACAAATATTATGAATATATGTATTAGGATGGATTTCATGCATGTCAATATATTCTCATGTGAATGCACCAAAATGTTTCTGTAGATTCTTAATTAATTTCTCTTTTTGAAATTCTTCAAGTTTAGAATTGATATTTAAGGTTTTTCCTTGATGAATTTAAACAACAATGCTACTCAATTTTGATAATGAATTAATAGAAGACATTGAACCAAAAAATGTTGATAGAGTGTCCATAGTAAAATTTTACCGAAAATATTTGTCCAAGATATAATCGAAAGTATGTTACCCCCATGATATTGAGTAAAATGAAAATTATTGATAAAATTAATGATTTGATTTTCCTCAATATCATTTATTAGATTCATAACTTGGTCAATAGTTAAAATAGGTTGTACTACTTCCTCATCATCATTTGTGTCTTAAAATCATTGTGTGAATTTTGAGTTAGTTAAATCTTTAGAAGGTGGATGTAAATTGAATTTCGTAACTGAATCCCCATGTGAAATTGTCATGTTCCATGATCTACAACTGATAAAAGCATCAATTTTAGCTAACCATGGCCTCCATAAGATTAATGGATGATTACCCAAGTTAGATTTTAGTTGTAAAACCATGAAATCTACAGGGTACTCCTAAGAAATTAAGGAGAATATAATATCATCTAATACACCTTCTAGTTTTCTTGTTGATCTATCAACTAGTTGTAAAATTGTGGGTGTAGTACAAATATTAGACAATTGTAATTCATCCATGGTACCTTTTTCAATCACATTTATTGCTTCTCCTAAATCTATTAATGTGTTTGCAATTGCAACATTATTTATATGACTTTTTAAAATGGAGCTATCGGGATAAACATATTTTTGCATATAAGTTTTACCCAAGATTAGGTATGCCAATTTACCAATAACTTGCATTGTCTTTGGGTCTTTCTTCTTCTTTCCTAGTTTATTTATACACAATTCACTTACTATCTTGGCATAAATTGGAATGTCTTTAATTGCTTGTAGTAATGGAATTTTGATACAAACATTCTTTAAATCATCTAACAAATCATATCCATATTGTTTAATTTTCTTCTCTAATGCTAACCTTTCAGGGAAAGGTGGAGTACTAGATTGTTGTGCTTGATTTATTACAGATGAAGAAGTTTTCTTTATTACATTAGAACTATCATTATTGATTATTTTATTAGGACTTTCCTCCTCTATTGGTTCTTCAATAATAATAAGAGCATCCTTATGAAGTACTTTTCTTGATCTAAGATTAATGTCATTTAGATCAAGAGGATTAATCATATAAGTGGGAAAGTAATGTAGCTTAGCATTGTAAGTGGGTTGAGCTAGTTTATTATTGGGGTTAGGAATAGGTTGTGAAGGTATTTGAGGTTGATTTGATGGTAATTAAAGTTGTTGAGGATATGAAATTTGTGGTTGTTGTGGCTAAGTAGGGAATGGTTGTTGGACTTATGGGGAATACTAGGTTTTTTAAGGATATTGGGTGTATTGTTATTGCATAGGATAAGGATGAGCAAACATGGTTCCATAGGCAAGTCCTCTCCAACCTTGTTTTCAAGGTTGGGTTTGGACTTACTGTGGTGGCCATGCTTTCCAAGGCATAAGAAAGGTCCAATTTTGTTGGAGGTATTATTTATTTGAATAATAAGAATTGAATTGTTGAGAGGGATCTTGAGAGATACCTAAAGTCCTTGGCTTCCAAGGTCTTTTTGATGTAACAAAAAAGAATTGTTCTATGGCCTCTTGATTCCCTTGGTAGACCGCTTTGAGTTAAGGTAGACATGGGCACTTCTCTGTAGCATGATTTTCTGCACATATACCACAAAGTTCAATGCTATATACAGGAAATTCTTGTAAAGGATGTTTTATCTACATTTTGGACAATAAATAGTTAATCATACATTCTCTTCCTCTTTATTTTGCTTTATTTTCAATGCTTCTAATTGAGAACCAAGAGTACTGAGAATATTTGTTTTAAAAATGTCCAATAAGTTTCCAATCTATGCTCTACTTACCCCATACTTGGATGATTTTTTTACTCTAGAGATAACATCCCTATGTCCATTACCATATTTGGACTTCCCTAGAGAGATGTGCATACATAAGTCACATATTTTTGGATAGGTTAGATGAGAAATATATCCTTTACCCATTAAATTGATCACATCAATACATTTATCTCTAATTCCACGAAGAAAAATGACTTTAAGAGTATCCAAATCTAAATTACTTTCCCTTTCTCTTTTAGCAGTGTAATGAAATCTTTCTAAGTAATCTTTCATTTTTTTCATTTTAAACATTTCCTCTCTCATTCCTTGATTTGTGTAATAATCATGATATTTTTCAAGAAATTGTTTTCTCATTTCATCCCAGGTTTTGATAATGTTAGTTCCCAACCCATAAACCAACATAAAACAACATAGTTAAGAGTGGATGGAAACAACTTCAATTTTTGAGCATCAGAAGAATAATCATAACTATAGAATAATACATCAAATTAAAAGAGAAAATTCTCTGGGTCCTCAGTTACCATACCATGAAAGTTGGGCAATTTTGATGGTGGTATGTTTTTCGTTTAGACTATTAATGTTGTATCCAAAATTGGGAACCCAAATTCATTTTCAACATTTGATGTTCGTGTTCCTTTTGGCCTTTCTTGTCTTTCTTGTCATTTACAACTCTCTTATTCTCCTCCTCCAGGCCCTCTTTCTTCTTCTAGATCGCTAAATATTCCATACATGTTATCTTTCCTGTAATGTACAGATTCTTCTGATGAGGTAGGTAATTCTAGTTCCTCAATAGGATTTTATGAAAATATAATTTCCAGCTGACCACTGATCAATTCTTCTTCCTAAGGATTAGATGAGAATATGACAACTTCTTGTGATATTTTTGAAATTTTCACTTTGGAACTTTCTTCTCCAACTTTTTCTTTTCCTTTTGTTTTTGCAGTCACAATATTGCTTGATCTTACTCCTCTTGTAGTTATACTTGAAAAAGGGTTAGTTGATGGTGTGGCTCTTACAAGACCACGTGATAGAGTGGGTGAATTTTTGGTAGTTGTACTCCTACTGCTATTGAATCTACCTCTAAGATCTCTAAATATATTCATGCATTCTACTTAACATGATTTAAATGGTTGAAGAGAGACTCACTACATCTCTAATTATAGCGAATATGCAAGTTCTTACCTCTCGTCTTACCATCTCTCTTCCCATGCATTCATTCCTATATTAATTTAATATGATAAAAATAAAATTAATGCCTTTTTGCACTTCACTATCAATGATGTAAAAAATGTCAATTAGTTCACTTAGGTGAACTCTGCTACATTAAATCATCAACCCGGAGATCGTAAATTGATTAAGTGCATGCAAACTATATGCATGTCTTAGCTTATAATGTATCTAAGTGATTACTTATGAAAAATCAAAAGTGTTTATTATTTAGTTGTAGAAAAAAAGTTTCTACTTAGCTACAAAAATAACAGAGTAAATGTAAATTTAAATAAAAATGGACTGAATGACAAATCACATAAATGATTATAAACACTTGAAATCATTAACCTGCTGGAATTTTAGCTGCAAGAAAGTTACAGTCTTTCAATCATATAATCTAATGAAGGCTTATGTAACTAAAGTAAAATAATATTTGTTCAACTAATAATTTATGTGCATTAGTCTTCCTATGTGATGCAAACATAATTCATAAATGAAATGCAAGAAATAAAAGAACATAAATCAAATCCACACAACTAAGAAATTAAAATAACACTAAAAAAACATAATTAATGCACTCCTCACTCAGGGGACCTCCTCGATTGGTGAACGATGCTGGAGAAAAACCATGGAACTAAACTTATAAAACTAAAACATGCAACACATGTAACTAACAATAACCAAATCTCTTATATTAATCTCAGATCAGTCATACAGAAACACAATAATTTGATATCATATCCAATGTCTTTTTGGAGGTTCTCATTACTGATATTTATACATTACAAATGAGATATTGGAGATTCAAAACCCATGGATCCTCAAAACAATTCTAACTAAAAAATAGTGCATATGTGTTTACAACATTAGATTTGGAAGGTTCGTGGCTATATGGAATGAATTTGATCAACACACATATAGAGAAACTCATCACAATGTTGCATGAATTTCTCATATTCAATATCTTTTCCACCTCATGTTTATTTGGCATAGATCAAACTTACATACTCTCCCACTTGCTCGTGCATTGAATATAACTTTGACTTGGCTCATGTGTTGACTTGGCAGACTCTCGATCTAGGATGATAGGTGGATGCGCATCCGGTGTTGATTTGTAATCGTCTCCAAGCCATGATCTCAACCTGGCATGCACATAACCATCTAGAACTATGATTATGCTACAATTTTTTTTTTATTGGCTACATAAATATATTTAAGTTCTACAAAATCTATGATTCTATATATAAAAAAAAGAATTTATGATTATGTAGTGACTTATTAAAATAATAACTATTTAAACTAATTTGCATACGAAAGAATAAAAATATGTTAGAATGAACAATTTACCTTGGATATTCTTCGATATACAAATTTTGTATCTTAGAGAGATAATCATGTCAAAAAGAGGTAGAATAGAGTGTAGGGTAGTTCGTAAGAATAGGTTATGGAGGGAATTTTGAATAAAGAAGTGACAAAAATTAGTATAATTCGAGGACCCAACAAACAATTTGAATCTTAATGCTTTATGAATTGGACTTATTTTTTGTACCACATTTTAAACCTATGATTCCTATCCATTCTACAAGCAATAAAATACATCTTCCAATTATCTCTATGCCTCTTGTACTAAAAACATATTGATATCGAAGAAGTCTCATTCTCCTTGTTCACCTTCTTCCTCGTTTTATTTCCTTGACAAATAGTCTAGTTCCACATGAGAATTACTCGGTCTAACAAAAATATCAAATTCATATTCTTGAAATAGAGTTAGCAATCTACATATCCATTGTTATAGCCCTAAAATTCCCTACTTGAGCATACATGGCATTGGCCCTCTTACTTGCATATTTTTCCAAAGCACTATTGAGGAGATCTTCTTAAAAAACCATTTTTTAGAGCATGTATGCATCTTGTACCATTACATCCCGCATACATATGCTTGTTGCATGCTAGACAACTCACGTACATATGCTTGCTGCACACTATACAACCCGCGTATGCTTGCAAAAGTTGCAAAAAATTAAAAAGTTGTAATGAATTCAGTGAAATTCACGTGCTATTGAAGGTTTCCCAACTAATTCACCCTCTATAGCCCATCACCCAACCGAATAACCATCCTTTTGTCATATAAAAGGAGGTTTTGGGGTCTGATTTCACATCCAAGCATAAGAACAGTGAAACTATGCCCAATTTCACTTTCCCTCCTTTCCCAAGCTTTTGCTACCTTTTGTGAGATATTGCCTCAACATTACCTCTTCAACCCCTTCTTCTTCCATTCAATCCATTCCCTTCCCTT
>CBVK0100991267.1:0-14934 GCA_900067695.1 Picea abies
TCTTTGATAACTTCTTCATTTGATGCTCAATTTCAGTGATTCAAAAGCCAGATGATAGATTTATAGCATGTTTTTATGATCTGATGATTTAAATTGTTTTTCAAAGTCATATGGCTATAATATCCAAGAAAAATGACCAATTTTTTTTTTTTTTTTATCTCAAATTGCTATGATAATGACTCCATTGCATAGATCTCATCCATATCTCTCCAACGACGCTTGTTTCACCTCAAACAGATTCTGTATCAGAAAGTTATGAGCTTCTAAAGTTTACGGGAAACAAATAAAATTTGCAGAGGTGCCACATGGCATATGACTGAACTGTTATATGGCAAACAAGTGGACAAATCGGAGGCCACCACGTGGGCCAATCAGAAGCTACCACGTGGCGACATTGTTTTGACCAAAATAAGTTGAATGCATTACTGAATAGACTTCATGAGAGGACAAATTTGCAGAGGTGCCACATGGCATATGACTGAACTGTTATATGGCAAACAAGTGGACAAATTGGAGGCCACCACGTGGGCCAATCAGAAGCTACCATGTGGCGACAATGTTTTGACCAAAATAAGTTGAATGCATTACTGAATGGACTTCATGATAATTGAACGTGTGACCTCTTCAATGCTAACCAAAGTTTTTTACCAACATGCCAAGAGTATGACTTATAATCTGAATTGGGAAATAATTTATTTAAGTTTTATTTCGAGTGACAAATGTGAAAAAAATTATAATCTGAATTGGGAAATAATTTATTTAAGTTTTATTTCGAGTGACAAATGTAAAAGAAAAAAGGGTCAAACGGATTTGAACTTGCAACCTTTGTAAGGCAAACCAAACAACTTACCAATGCACCAAGCATGTGAGTTATTAAATGAATTGGGAATTAATTTATTTGAATTGAGTTTTGCTTGCGATGGGTGGTTAAAAGGGCACGTCGATCGGGATTGAACCCACAATCTCCTCCTTAACAAACAAATGTGCCAACCGATTTTGCCACGCGTCACTTGTGAGTTGTAAGCCGATTTTTATTTTTATTTTAATGCAATTTTAACTACTCGAAAAAATCTCAACAGTCCACGGATCTGAACTGCCGACCTACCAATGCATAAGCAATTGTTTTCCATCTCTGCAGAGCTCGAAGGTTTGGTCCAAACGCAGGGTTATCATTTTATGCAGGTTTTGATCAATGCCGAAGCCCAAGCAAATGCAGATTGGAGGTTTTACACAAGGTCGAAGTCAAGCAATGGCATTGAACTCGTGACCGGGCATAACTCAACAGAGCCCCACCAATGCACGCCAGATTGATGTACGGTTAAAGGGCAGTTTTATTTATTATGCCAATGCACATAACCTATGTAGGTCTTGCACATGGTTTTATTATTATTATTTTTGTTTAATTATGTTTATTTTTTAAATTTTTATATATATAATTTTTTAAATGGTACTTTGGCGACCCAACAATGTATATCAAAGTGAAGTACGTAGACAATAGAAAATAATGTTGCTTTGTTATCCCAACTGTTCGTTTTATAAAAAGACAAATTGTGAAAAAACGTGGCGTATGATATGCAAGTAAAGTGTTCACCTTTCCAAAAATACATGTTGTCTACATGTCATGTGTATCATGAGTGCTTGTCACCTGTATCGTGAGCGCTATGACCAATACATAACACGTGGCCAACCCCTTCAATTACAGTCGACACTGCAGGACAATAATGAAACTGTGCCTTAGTTCTGTTTATGAAAATGGAAGGTGGAGTGAAACAAGTAAATATAGACTAGTAGTTCATGTATTTTCGTGTTTTCCAAACATCTAATAATTCCTGCAAATGGCGACCAAAGGCTGCCATGTATTACTTGGAAGGACAAGCACGACCCTGGATCTTTTTCTGCAAATGGCGACCATTGTTGGAAGCTGTCATGTATTACTTGGAAGGACAAGTACGACCTTGGGTCTTTATGGTGGAGATAAACAATATGATTTCAGAGTTAATGGGAAATTATGAAGGGGGGCGATGGTCCAGCGCTGTCAAACAAAACCTGGGTCATTTTAAGTATTGAACACATAATCAAAGATTCATTCTTAGTGATGAAATATTAGGGGACGATGAATTCAACTATGAGCATGCTAGACAAACATGGGGAGACAACGACAAAAGAGTATTCGTATAACAAGAGCCCATCTGAGGTATTGTACCGTACCCATCCCTTGGTTAACTAATGTATTTAACCATGAAATCCCTTGCAAAAATTGAATAATTTTTTTCTTATCTTAGGATTTAAATATATGTGTGGAGTAGGGCTTTGTAGAGACCACTGTAAAGCCATCGCCCAATTGGTTGGTTGATGGAGTAGAGCATAAGCACACCTACTTTTCTTATTAGAAGAACGTTGGTATTCACATTGTGTCAAGCCTTTAGGCTTTGTAGATAGAGTTAGCTTTGGCCAAGCTTTATTTTCCAACCATTCTTGAAATTCGTGCAAATTTTAAAGCATAAATCATAAAGGGTTAGTTACTTTCCAATGTAGCTTAAAAAATACGCTCATATATCCAAAATTCATAGATTTAAAATTAATGGCAGAAAGGGATAATGAAACCCTAGGAATTCTAGGAATAAGATAATTATGATGCACAACTAGTGGTTAATTTTTTTCAACAAAAACAATTAACGATGCATGTGTTACGACTAGTTCCCTAAACTGGATTATAAGAGATTGTGAAATCTAGAAGTAGTGTAACTTTTCCTGGCACCTGAGGTTGGCTTCTTTTAGCTTAGCTTCGATTTCTTCAAGGATGGATGGTGTCTCAAGCTTATTCTCAGAGATCTCCAAGAGACCCTCTTCCTAATTCCATTCCGTTCAACGGATATCTAGTCTACGATCATAGAAATTTAGTCGGGTTTGGACAATGAAAATTGGAGACCCAAACAGGTTTTCTATGGTTCCCTGCCTAAAAATCATGATGTCACAGAGAGCAAGTAGAATCTTTGTTATTCACAAGGTTCCAGACATATAACCCGTTACATGAAAGTTGGAACAAGCAATTGTGAAATTTTGTCTGGTCTACACGATTTTCAAAATTGACTCCAACAATCAAACAATCATTTACTTGAATAAATACTTTGCAGAAGGATGCATAATGTCGGTCATTTATTCTATAATGAACTGCAATAAATATTATACAACTGAATGCATAATGTTAACTACCTGATTATTCAAAGACTACAGAGATGTAGTTGAGATGGCCCATCATTATTGTTGTTCAATGCTTCTTTAATAACAAAGACCATAAAAACTTTTACAGGTAGAGACAGGACCATAACAAAGCAACAACACTCAAATTGATGGATGGCTACATGTCTATGCCTCCATCCTGTGTCTACAAGACTGAAGAACATGGATCAAAGGAAATGATGTAGATTGAAGATTTCTCCATTCTGCGTCTACAAGATTGAAGACATGGATCAAAGGAACTTACATAGACTAAAGAATAGGGATCAAAGTAAACGATGGAAGGATGCCTCTATCTCGTGTTCTACAAAACTGAAGAACAAGAATAGGGATCAAAGGAAATGACAGGAAAGGTAGACTAAAGAACATGAATAAGGATCAAAGGAAAGTACAAGAAAATGTATGTAGAAGGATTCCATTCCTCCATTGTTCATACTCATACTTTAATAACATGAGAGATCTTGCATGCAGATGGACAACGCAATGACAACAATTGGACACAACAACAATAAACATAAGCCGTTGGACACTGCAACAATAAATACTCTAAAACTTACCATGAGATAAGGATAAACATATGACATAAGCATTAAATGTTTATGAACTAACATAAGAGCTAGCGTTAATATACCTCAAGCGATGTAATATGATATCTTTTATATTTCCCTAACTCTTGAAACAAAAAATTCCATTAAAATTACTCCTTACCTCGGTATGAGGTCAAATAAGAGGTAAATGTTTTGTATTGAAAGATATAATAATAATAATAATAATAATCTATTTTTAAGGTCATGACCAAGCCAGCACACCAAATTGGTGTAGGAGACCCCCTTGTTTGTGGAACAAGGGAACCCCCTCCACCCAACGATTTGACTGGTAAAGTCTACGAAGATATACATACCCTACCCCCCTTTGGATTTGAACCTGTGACCTCTTAAGAGGAAACACATGTTCTTAACCATTAAACCCACTCAAACTGTATAAAATGTAAAGTATCTAAATTTTTAATTTTTTAATTAAAAGATGTAAAGTGTTTTAACTCCATAACTTAATATAATATATAGTAAGCTAAAAAGTGTCTTGGACTTATTGCGGAAACTAATGCATGGACAAAAACCATTTACTATTATCCCTAGCCTAAAGGCAAGGGACTAATAAAAGTTAAAATGAATGTATCCCGGAATCTTTTACATTCGACCATTTCAATTTCCCGAAGATCTGATTAAAACACCTTAGAGGTGATTAGAGTATGGATGCAGCATCATCCTTCACCATTGAGGATAGCAAGTTAGGAAAACGTAAGAAAAGCTAATAGTTCATTTGAGCCCTATTACTTCAATATCGCCGGTCGGTTGCGGCTTATCCCCTCTTCTGGGGTTTTTGGAGCTGCTCAGTTTATTGTTTGATTACAAACCAGACGTGACATGTTCAGTTTTTTTTTTCCATCGGACAGGTACCATTCTTCTCTATTTGATATATCTCCATTTTTTCTTTTTTTTTCTTCTCCATTCACTTTATCACGCATTTTTCCTCCTCTTGCACGGAAAAGATGCAAAGAGTCCCGGAGCTCTCCTTTCAGGCCAATGCAGGAAACTGATTCTTCAACAGTGCCAAAGCATGATACCCAAATACAAAAAGATTTGATTTATGTATTTCATGGATGTTATACTTTATAATTGTCATACATTATATATATAGAGCGAGACTTTCGTATTACACTTTGAAGATTTGGAGACGTAAATGTAAATGTGAAACATAATCAGGCCGCTCTTCAGGTTATGGATTTCACAGGAATACTTAAAAGGCCTGGGTGAATAAATAACTGAATTCTAACCCCTTCTGGTCTTCTCAAATTTTTTCTTTTCTTTCTAACGCCTTAGAGACAGTTTAGAAGATTATCCTCTTATCCCCTTCTTGTGATTTCTGTTAGAACTGGTCTGTGAGCAATGCCAAAGATTATTAATATGGTAAGGGGCTTCAACAAGATCAATGCAGAATATACAAAAGGCATTTTCGAAAAAGATCGGGACATCTGCATTCTTGTTGTTTGGACTGTTGTATATTCAAATGGAAAATTTTGAGGCATTCTCTAAATTGAGACGCCACAATTGAATTAAACTATATTGAGATGTCATGATACAAGCAGCAGTTAATTTGCATTTTCCCTTGACATATGTAGCTATTTAATAGCTAAGTATAATTACCATATCAATGGAATTTTATGCTTTTTTTAAAGCATAATTCAATGCAGAACTTTTCTTGTATCTTGTGCACATTTCATATCTATTATACGAACCTGGTTTCAACGTACACATGCAATGACTCTACCTTCTTAGACACATGAATAGCTTATGATTTCCTTATAGTTCTTCCAAGAAAAAAACAAAGACATACTTATATTGAAAATGCACCATCACAACCATTAGCTTTGGCTGTAGAATTGGTGATCACGACCTTGTATTGGCTTTGCCTTTGTACTGATGTAAAATACTTATGATTGATTACATCCTCTTGGGATAGAATAGCGCCCAATGGGAAAGATGTTATAAATATATTTTATCATACTATGATATAATAACTCCGAATGGGAACAAATTCAAATATACAAACATGTCTCACTTTTCTTTACTGTAAGAATGGGTGATGATAGACATGCAATGTTAGTGGAACCACATTATCAGTGAGCCTAAATCATGTGTAACTTTTGCTACATGGACAATGGTGGTGAATTTCAAGTGGTGCTGACCATGTGTGACTTTTTCTGCACAAGAGTTTTGTTGTTGGGCATGCTTTGAGGTAACCAATAGAATAGTTATATCACCAATCAATCCTAGAGTTTGAGGAGGCTACAATGCATGTTACCATCTCTTCTTTTATCTATATTTAAAGTTGTGGTGTTTGGTGTAGGGAGATTGATCTGTAATAGCGGTAGCAAAGCCAAGTTAGTAGGTTCCTCTTCTTCTTGTTAGTAGGTTCAATGAGCCAGCATATAGAGAGGAGCTCTCTCGAAATTGCCACACTATTTCATTCATGTAAAGATGTTTATATACATGCAAAACCCATGTGGATAGATGTCACCACTTGAGATTCCACTTACCATTTTAGGACTCCACTTCCCTTTTACTTCCTTTACACATTCTCTTAACCATTTTCTTACGCTTCCTTTACACATTCTCTTACTCATTTTCTTACACATCCTTTACACATTTTCTTACACATTATGAACACCTCACTCTAAATGTGGCATTACTCAATTAATATTTATTTCTTCGATATTCACTCAAAGGACACACTTGGGTCCCACCTATGCCCTAGAGGCTATGACTAAGAACACCTAAGTGAACCTTATTTCCCATAACATTACAATAATTAATGAATTTAATCACGACCATATCAAAATGGTCATTATTCCTAACACCCCCCATATTAAACATTTCTAAGACTCATTGCAATTGATGCTGCTGCAAGTTACCTTGATCTAGTGTTAAGTGCCTTTTGTACTCCCTCCAATGCATACTCCTTGGTTCAAGATTTTGACATTTCACTTAGCACCTTGCTTTTCTTGATGGATTCCCTTGCATCGACTGTGTTTTGGAATTTGTCTCCCGTGTTGGCTAGCATAAACATAAAGATTTTTTAATTATTGTGCATGAGCATCCTCTTGTGCTCATTCCTAAATCAATCGAGAGTTTGAGAACTCTCCCTTGGATCCTTGGTTCCTTGTGTCCAAGCGTAATGTCAACCATATTTTCTTTTCAAGACTTTCTCGTTCTTCCAAGGTTTTGAACTTGTATCTTTGCATCTGAGTACTTACCATTCGTCGGTGTTGTGACAAATGCGTGGTCTCATACAAAGTCTTCAACTTTAGTGAGTATTGTTACCTTCTTGATTTGCATACAAGATTAGTCCAAATTGTCCAAAGTTTAAACCTTAGGGAAACTATTGGAAGTTCTACCTCCATTCTACAAGGGGGGGTTTCCCTTGATGAGATTGCTAAATTAGTCATTTTTTTAATTGAAACAGATATGATTTGTATTAAAAACATGTTGTGGCCGCACTGTACAACATAGTAATACAAACAAAAAAGAGCTTATTGACCACCAATATGACTATAAGAGTTCTAGGCACAAAATTGCTTCCTATAATACGAGCTGTTCTAAGATCCAAAAATGCATAGCTTGGGGTTTTACTAGTATAGATCTTGAGATACTGTCCTAATATCAAAATGACTTTGCAATACATGTAAAAAACTTCGAATTAAAAAAGGCATGCCCATTATGGGCTTCTTTCTTGCTTACTTCTTGTTGGTGTTGCTCTTGGTCCACTTGCTCCATTTCCAAATCTCCTCGGTCTTGTTGAACCGTTTCTTTTTCTATTGGGATAGTAGAAGTAGATCCAATTGACAACTTTGGATGGGAGGTTGCAGATGAGCTCCTGGTTAGACTTGGGACCAATTGATACAACATTTTTCCTTGTGCCTCTAACTTCTCAATTGCTTTCCCTGTTGTGTCACTTTCTCCATTGGCTTTGCATGCTTGGATCTCTGGGCTTCCTCCAAGTTAAATAGTTTTCTATTTAGATTGAAAATGGCTATTTGAGTATCGCCTTGAATATGCTCCTGGCATCTCAATATTCGCCTCATTCAAAGAATTAACAAGAGAAAAATCTAGGGTTGTGCCCCTCCATGCTACCAGACGAACAATTGACCCAAATGAATGAAATACTAGAGACCCGGACTCGCCAAGAACACAACTCACCACGAATGAAATACTAGAGACCCGGACTCGCCAAGAACACAACTCACCACATGCCAAAAGTTACATCATAGAAGAGTTCTCTATGGTCTGTTGAATCAAATTCCACAAGGATCTTGAAGTGTTGGATCCATAGTCGCCCCTGAGACAACCCAAGAACTAAGGATGAAATGCCAAAAAGAGAAATAACAATATCCCAGTTGCAAAATCCATCTATTCTCTGCATATGGTTGATTATGAGAGTTGAGTCCTCGATAACCAGAAGTTTTCTAATCCTTGAGTCTAGACTCTTCATTCCTTGATAAATAGCCAGCGCCTCCGCTTGATTGTTGGTGGCTTCCCTTAATCCCCACTCAAAACTTTATTCATGATTTCCTTTGGGATCAGAAATGATCCCTCTCACACCTGCCACCCATGCTAAATCAGTCCTTATTAACCCTTAAAACCAAATCAGATCTAGCAATCTAAGAATTTATGATATGCAATAGTTATATGGTGGTGGATTCAAGTAAATCAATGCCTAATCCTTGGGCAATGGAGTCAAAACACTTTGAGACTTAGAGGACTTGATGATGGATGGATATTCAACCATTAAAGATGCTTAAAACAACAGTCTTTATTAATTATAGTGGTGCTGCAAATTCAAATTACAGCCAGCATACCAAGCTCATAAAGATGCAATAGTATCTTTGCTATATCTTGTTTCATCACATAAAATCAGATTCTGAAATATGAAGTAAAAGGCAGCTTTCTATTAGGAAAAACAACCCAGGTACATAACATAATCAGATCTGAAATTAAGGGTCCTCAAGAGGACAATAAAGTCACTTTTCAGGCCTCTTATGCCGGAAAATAAACCCTATAACAATAGCAAAATTTCCAGCAAAGAAGAGAGGAAACCAATATATGGCAATAACTTTACAATTAATAATTGCAGCCCTAAATATTTCCTCAGTGAAGCTACAACCTTGCACAAGATATCTTCAACTATAGCCCAATGGTCTAGGGATTTCTCCATTGCACAAGATATCTTCAACTATAGCCCAATGGTCTAGGGATTTCTCCACAACGAAAACACACCTTGCAAATGAGGAGAGCTCATTCTTTTATACCCTTTTCTCCTCAACTAATTTTACAATAAAATATTATTTAGAAAAGTCTAGAGAGCCTTAGATCCTTCTTTTATCCAAGAAATAAAAAAAAAAGATTATGAGAAGAGTCTAGAAATGTCACTTGTCCTCTTTAGCATGAATAAACTCTTGAAGATGTTTTCCTTCTTGGATAAATGGGCTCCTCTAGAACCTTCTAGGTTGAGCGCTCCCTTCTAGATAACCACTCCTTAACTACCCTCATAAAATAATAATAGACACAAGTCAAAGAGGGCGTTCTTCAAGGTAGGGAAATGCTCTTGGGATGATAAAAGAATGTCACGTGTCTTCATTAGAGCTATGGCGTTCCTTGAAAAGCTCCTTCAAGTTGGCCGCTTCAAACACAGCTAGGGCTTGCTGTAAATTTAAAATCATTATAACTCCTTCAATATTGGTACGAGTAATGATCCATCTCAACTCCAAATCTATTCAGCACCAAGAGGGATCCAAAAAACAATTGAGATGTAGATTTCTTGGTGCTTAAAAGATCTAGAGTTAAGATGAAATACATTGGTGTGCTTTCTATCTATCTTTCTATACACACACACACATAGACACACACACTTACAGTTAATACTATGGGTTGGTTAAAAACAACCAAGATTGGTGCCAAACAAATAGTTTTAAATTCCTATTCTAATAGTTGACATGATTCCATATATATATATATATATATATATATATAAGGATTTGTTAATGATTATTATTTCGCTCACATTAGATTTATTATTACTATTTATTTCATTTTGTATAGTATATTCTATTGGGCTGACATCCTGAAGTTAGCATTAAGGACATGGGATGGAAGTTACAATCTCTTCAATACCAGGCTATAGAATGCACCTCACTTGTCTTAGTGCAATAAAATAATAAGAGATGTCAAGTCAAAGAGGGTGTTCTTCAAGGTATGGAAATACTCCTTGGAATGATAAAAGAATGCCATGCGTTTTCATTAGAGCTATGCCGTTCCTTCAAAACCTCCTTCAAGTTGGGCACTTCAAACGTGGCTAGGGTTTGTAGCAAATTTGAAATCATCATAACTCGCTCAATATTGGTCAGATTTGTTAATTACTATAAAACCAACAATCTAAGCAAACAGATCAAATCTAGATTACTTTACTGGAATTATTAACTCTTACTTGCAGTGGAAACTAGAAAAGCAATCACACAGTGCACAATTATTTTTTGCTCTTCTAAATCAGTTCATCATTCAAAATGTCTCCAGAACTTACAAGAGCTCCTTGACTCGGAAAATGGCTCTCAGAAAATACAGACAGAACGACAAAACTGAAAACCAAAGAATCACCTCAGCTGCTGCCCCTGAGACTGTTGTACGACCTATTGTTGTACAGATCCGTATGGATGTACGTATCTGCTGTACACTTGGCTTGCTGCTGCTGCGCAACTGTACGAACTTACATGTGCGACCTGCTGAAACTGTACGGCCTCACACGTGCGACTTGCCCAAGATGTACGACCTGCTGTGATTAATGGCTGGTCTTCTTTGTTGAATCCTCTTGCTGAAATCTTCTCGCCAATGGCTGAAAATCAGAACTCTAATTTTCTCACTTACTCACGTGACTTGTGAATAAATGCTCTCTGTGTCTTTGTCCTTTTCCCTCTCTGTCTTTTATAACTTTGACTTGAGCCAAATCCCTAATCTCAACGATCAAGATCTAGCCGTGAGATTAATGGCTCTCTTTTAATTAAATCACTAAGTGACCCAACTTAGGCACTTTATTAATTAAAAGTCACTTTAATAAAAGACGTTCACTTTATTAATTAATTAATAAAGTGAACTCTGGAAAAAGCATAGGATACATTAAATGACGATTTCCACAAGTAGACACCCTTGCGGAAATACCTATCTGAGCTACAGTCACTAACACCTGTCACTTCATAACCTCACTCCAGGGGTGGCGTTTGCAGTGAGCACCTACAGCTGGGTGGAAAATTGTTCCTCCATGGCCATTCCATATCTTCGAGACTTATAAATAGAAGTATTATTTCTGTTGTGTCTGATGTCTTTTGCAGCAATAAATTGTAATGGAACCTGTGGGATATGTTAGTGGCTAGATCTGAATGCTTGATTCTTTAGCATTCAGGTGGAAATGAATGTAGTTTTGGGGTTGCATCAGTTGTAAAATTATTAAAGCTGTAATAGTCCAATCAGAATGCCAGTATAGTGTGAATCTGGCATTTTGTATTCATGTGAGTGATTTGAGCTTTGCACCAAAAGCATTATGTTGTCCAGTGTGCAGGCTGGGCTTCTTCTGCATTTGCTCTTATCATTTATGGTAATTGAGGACTTGATCTCCACATCAATCCAACACGTGAGAAAATATTTATGCTGTCAATTACTGTTCAGAGTTGAGTCAGCACTCTGCATCAGAGGATCTATAATGAAAGGTTAAGATAGAAGTACCCTGCTTCCTCAAAGGAGCAAAGGGGGAGCCAGGTACGCCGCCTCTAGTTTTTTTCATCATAGTGCCTAGACGCTCATATGGTAAGAAGCAAAAGATACATGGATTTTTGTATGTGTGTTTCCATAATAAAGCTATTATAATCAAAGCATTCATTTATCCATCTATTCTCTAATCTCACATTAAATCCTTTTTGAATCTCATCTAAACAGTGCAAGCACAAACTGGTAAGGACTACCAATCTGAAATTCAACAACAAATATTCTTTCATATCCTTGTTTTTCCATCCATTGGTATTTTTGTCAAACCAACTAAGGAAAAAATGTAACCACATGATGCCATACTTCTTACAAATTAAGAAGTTGTTCGGGCTACAATCAATCCCAACAGATGAAAGAAAAGGGTCAGTGTTAAACGTGTCAAACATAAGCAAGAAGACCATGCGACTTAATTGCACATAACATGAATGTCCCAATTCTCTTCCCTTGCAAGCATCTAATTTAGAATTCCATCCTTGATAATAACAAAGATTCCCATATTGTCAAATCAAACACAAATAGTATTATGCAGAAAGCTTCGCTGCGTGTTATCAGTCACTTGTTAGTGTTTAGAAAGATATTTGCAAAGGTGCGGAGAAAGAACAAATATGGACCTAATGTTGAAAATCACATGGAAGATTGAATACCAACCTAAATGGTTGACCGGGTGTGTAAAGGGGATTCTTGGCAACATACTCCACGTATATGTTGTAAATATATTTCAAGGCCTCCCGAAGATCCCCCATTCTTGGGTCTGTGATCAAGATCATCTGCAACGATTTTATTTGGAAGTTAGAAAAAAACAAAATACAAACATTAGCAAATCATTATCCGGTGAAAAATGAGAGCCATGTTTTAAATGTTTTTTATTTATTCTTTTACATTATTTATTGAAAAATTGTTCTTACAAAAGAAACACACTACAATCATCCAAATTTAATATCAATAATTTGCATCTTTTTCCAACGAAAACCTTGTGGGGATACCCAAGGGATTCTTCCGCATATTCGTGGATGGCATCCTTAATAAACGCGTCAGCATAGACTGACACATCTAACTCGGGGATTCAAACCAGGCCCCTGCTGGCATGGAATTAGCCAAATGCCCAACAACATTAGCAACAACCGGTTGAGCTAACCCCTTGGGCTTCATAATTGACACTGACAACCTTAGAAGAGACAGTTACAACCTCCTGCAACTCCTAATGAAGAAAATTTCTTAAAATATAGTTATTGTCCTCTTAGTCAATGAAAGAAGACCTACATAAAGTAAATATAACTGTTGAATTCTGTCAAAATCAATACTAGGATTATCTGTTCAAGGATTCAAACTCGTTTCAAAGATGTGCAGGGTTCCATTGACTATAGCTTAATGGGCCCTTCCCGGAAGTTCTAAACAATCCCTATCTTCAACAGATTTCATGCAAAGGCTAGCTAGCGTCCCTGTTTTCCAGCCCTTCCTCCAGCCTACTTGCTTTGGTTCTGTTAACAGGACAGAACAACTTTTCTTCAAAAAGAATTAGGTTATGGAGGCCGACAAATGAAGAAATTGTGGACTCATTCCAGAGGAAAGAATTTGAATTCATGCAGAGAGAGGGTAGGATCATGAATACAAACCCTGAATTTTAGAGAAGTACATGTCCTCAAAAGTGAAATTTTATTTACAAAATTCACTTATGAATGGTTGCTGGCTGAGACAGACAAAGTTGAACCCTGAGTACAGGCCGAAGGAACCCCAGGTATGGAACAAGGAAAAGATTGCGAGATTAGAAAGGCTAGATGAAAAGTGAACATGCACAGTAGATTTTTTATTTGTATATGTTTTAGAGGGGTATATTTTAGAATTTGCTATCCCATATTTAGTAAAGCAGAATAGGGATTTTTGAAAGGTTTGAGATTGCACATGAGATACTTCCATGAATTATAATGCTGATGGCAGAAAAGGGTATGCTGCCAGCCAGGCCCGACAATATGGAGTAGAACCAGCATGTTGGGGGGGTAGGGACTGATGGAGTGAGGGTGAAGAAAATGACATCATGTCAAGCATGTAGTCATAAGATGGATGCAGGGACAAAATGGGTTGGCACAATTCTAACAATGTCAAATCAAATACAAGAACTGTTGAGAAACAAAAATATAAGAGAGAATGTCTGGGGTACAGTATGCAGAGCAGAGGGAGGTCATAGAAATGAATGCCCTTTGGTGACTGGATATACAGCAGCAACATGAGCACCAAATCCCTTCCCTGGAGGTAGCAGAGTAGAGAAATGTGATATTTGTAAAGCATTTCGTCATGACCGACATCATTGTTCCCTACTGCAGAAATATCAGACAAGCACATCAACACCTTGGTATGAATTTTGTAACCTGCAAATACTACACAACCAATCAACCAAAGATAGTTACTATGTATCATGTGTCAATGATGGAGGCATGCAGAGTGGCCAAGAAAGAGGTAGATCTCCCATGGACAAGGGGCAAGGAAGAGGACCTCCAACTTAGTTGTGGATAGGTGGAACACATTGCAAGAAGTTGCCCTAAACCAAAGGTGGTGTGTGGCCACTGATACAATACAGATCATGCCACCAAAGATTGCCCACAGCTAATTGAGACATGGGAAGGAAAGTCCAGGAGAGTGAATATGGTGATAGTTGAACCAAGAGATTCATAAAGAACAAATACCCCAGCAATGAACAATTTTACAAGAGAAAGTGCACATATAGGAGACGATGCTGAGACAACAATCGCAAGATCAAGAAGATGTAGTAAACAGAATTCCTGCTTATTACGATTGATAGAAAAATTTTGCAAATATATAAGAATATATATTGAATAATATGTTAGGTTTTCTTAACCCAACACCCGGCAGTTTATTCCAAACAAAATCATTTTATTTAATAAATGCACAGCTGATTTATTTAACGAATTATAGCGGAAGCAAATGTTGGAATTAGAGAAGTAATGCAGAACAGAAATGCCTTTTTAAAATTTCAGTTAGAATACATCCATAGATCCTGAACTGTGAAACTTAGAAAGAAAAACCAATTTTCAAGTACACACAATACTCAGATCTGAACAGACTAAAACTCAGCCAGTGATCTATTTCTTAGTCAGTAAACATTAGATTATCAAAACAGAAATTAGTACTGATACAGACTTATTAATCACTGGATCTGGTGCAAATTTAATTCAAAACAGATCTAATTTAGATCTAAAGAAACTGATCTAAACAGTGGATCTGAAACAGATCTAAAACTAAAAGCAAGATTTAGATAGAAAGGACATATAGATCTAAGTTTCAGAAAGCAGATCTAATCAATGATAACCTTTAGAAA
>CBVK0100991270.1:0-11749 GCA_900067695.1 Picea abies
CTAAAGTGACAATTAATTCACAAAGTGGGTGAATTAATAGACATAAAGTGGAAACTATGGAAACTTAAGTAAAGTGGGTTTTGGTTTGAGATTTAGTTGAGATGATCTCAACCATTGATTAGGGATGAGATGAGATGATCTCATCCACCCATCTTTTAGGTTTCCTTATGCTTCCTAAAGGAGGGCGCAAGGGGCAAAGGAGAGCTCATTTTCATTTGTATGTTCACCAAAGTAGCTTAGAGAAGGGCAAGAGGATGAGAACAGTTGCATTGGGTGAGGATAGCTTGGGCGCATGCTTTCATGGAGGGAGGCATCTAGCACAGAGCTTAGTTTATTTACTAAGGAGCTTTCATTATTGTGGAGGGCGCATCAGTAGTGGGGAGGTCTTACACCTGTCAGATTGCAGTGGGATCAGTTGCAGAGGGAGGTCGCACAGCGAAGCTTCATTCCTGTGGAGGGTTTTTCCATTCTGAGCTCAAAGCTTGCATCTGGAGCAGTTATGGTGGATTTGGTAGCATTTATGAGGGGCGCACCATGCTAGGGCACACCTGCTTGGTTTGGACTTGTATTTCAGCTTGAGACAAGCTGCTATTGTAACAGGTTCATCTATATTTTGTACTTGTTGTATTCCACCCTCTATTCTCCTCATTTATAGACATATATCCCAAACTAGTTTTCCCCGGGGGGGTTTTATCCAGGGTCGTGTTGACTAAAAATGCATGTGTCAAATTTATGCATGCTTAGAAGTGTAAATCAGAATTTTAAAGTTCAAGATCTAGAGGTAGTGTTATTTGTTTTAATGTATATTGCATGTGCTAACATTGAGTAAAGAAAACACTTGCAAGGGCACCTTAAAAGAGCACTTAACCATCAAAATATTGAGCAGAAAGTTTGGTGATTGTTTGATGTCCTAAAGCAGCAAGAGAAGACAACCACACAGTTGAAACTTAAAGTCATACTAAAGTCGAGGACAGACCTTAGGTGGCAGCCTCATAGGACCTCAAAAAATCTATAGGGATTGATCATCCCTAAACAAATCTCGAAGGTTCGCAAGGACAAGCTGTCAGAGTACTTGTGCATGTATATGCTAGCTTTGGTCAGTAGTGGTAGCTCCGTTAGGATTTTTATAATCTGAGGGAATCTTATGATTCCTGGGCAAATCCTGAAGGTTCGACAAGGACGATCTGTCAGAGTACCACATGGTCGCTCCGTTAGGATTTTATATCCTAGGGAATCTTATGATTCCTAGGTAGCTCCTTAGGGACTGTCAGAGTACCACAAAATGTTGTTGCACCTACCTCATTCCGTTGCATATGATGTTGATGTAATGTCATCCTTGTGCTGAAGATTTCCAACTTCATGTTGATGTTGTTGTGATGTAAGCCTCGTGCTGAAGATTTCCATCTTTGTGTTAATGTTGTTGTGATGCCAACCTCGTGCTGAAGATTTCCAGCTTCGTGTTGATGTTGTTGAGATGCCAGCTCTGTGCTAAATAATTCCAGCTTCGTACTAATGTTGTTGAGATGCCAGCTTCGTGCTGAAGATTTCCATCCTAGTACTGATGTTGGTGATGTTCCATCCTTCGTGTTGTGATGTTGGTAATGTTCCATCCTTCGTGTTGCGATGTTGTTGTTGTTGATGTTGTATCAGCCTTGTGTTGTTATTGATGATAGAGCCATACTAAGGTCAAGGACAGACCTTAGATGGCAGCCTCATAGGAACTCAGAATTTCTACATTGTGCAAAGCCTTCACAAGATGCAGGATATAGTGTAACATATGGAAGTACTTGCCACTGTCACCTAAGCAATTACTTCCCTTGTTTTAGTGAAGGATTGAGATCCAACAAAAGGGAGGCTTCCCTTGTAACCTCAAAGGATCATGTAGCAAGTCAAGGCAAGTCTACGACCCTTTATCTTGGTTACTTGATTGTACCATCAACTAGATCAAGGTGCAAGGCTAGTCAAGGTGGTTTAAACAAGGCAAATTCAATGTGTGTGTGAGGGGTGTTGCTAAGAGTCTAAGACAATGAAAGGTATCCACCACAACAAATAAATCAAATAAATGACCCGAAACACTAGCTATCAAAGAAAAAGAAATGGTTGTAATAAAGCTTAAATAAATAGATGATTCACTTCAGTAAATAACAAGTCGATGACAACAAAAATAAAACAGTCCTAAATTAGCAAGAATGCAATGAAAGAGGTATTAAATGCAAACTAAAAGACTATCAAACCAATAACTAATGATTGTTGAAATGAAATAGCATGAAACTACTTTAAATCAATGCAAGATGTCAAACCCTAATGGCCAAAAATTGCAATAATGCGGCAATAAATGATGTTAGAGATGATTCTAAGTAAGAAATGCAAGACGTTAAGCTAGGAATGGTAAAGAAATGAAGATGAAATGCTACTAGACCTAAGACTAGTGCAAGACGTCAAGGAGAGGGAGGTTTAAGGTTTAAATCACTTGCAATGGAGAAAAGACTAGTGTCGTGTAGCTTCCTTGGGAAAATGGAGTCCAACATGTAACTTCTATGGAGAGAAAAGGCAAGGAAAAGACTTGAAGGTTGAACCCTAGGGTAGTCCACTACAAACCCTAGGTATAAATCTTCTATAAAACGCAACTTAGGGTAGTCCACTACAAACCCTAAGAGGTCGTCATATGTCTTCTAAAGCCTTTAGCAAGGGATCTAAGAGGAGTCCACTACAAACCCTAAGAGGTCGTCATATGTCTTCTAAAGCCTTTAGCAAGGGATCTAAGAGGAGTCCACTACAAACCCTACAATCTTAACCTATAAGAGCAAAAGCTAGTGTAGTCCACTGCAAACCCTAGAAAAACCCTTGTCCTTCAACAAGCTTTAAATGAATGATAACATGGAAGATAGTCCACTAAAAATCTTCCTTAGGATTTCAAAACAAGATTCAACCAAGAGAAATAAGATAACATGCAAAATCACCACTTTGATAAAGCATTTACTTAATACATCAAGAATAAACCATTCAAGACTTGAGAAAAACACTTACTAGTCAAATCGTTTAGCATGAAGAAACCCTAGAAATGTAATCATCCAAAAAACATTTGCAAAGCATCCACTAGATTACTCTCCAAAAAGCGCGCACAATTACTCCATAGTGAGAGAAAAGCAAAGAAGACAAGTGTAGTAGTGATTCTCCACAAGATGAGTTACGATTTACAAATGAGGAAACCCTCAAGTATATATATGAGACAAGCTTAGCACTTTATCTCTCAAGAAGCCTCTTTAACACAATAAATCTATGATACAAGGTGGATAGGTCTTAGGCCAACCCCCAAAATAGCCTCCAACATAAAAATATAATGCTAAAACACCAAAACGTCTCCTCAAAAGGTCACACGTGTAGGTGTGAGAGTCTCCAAGGGAGGTGATGTCATCCTCCAAGGGGTACAAAGGCCTCCAAAGGTCGAGACTCTCCTCAAAAGGCGTAAAGTGGCATCAAAGGGTCACATCCCCTCATCAAAGGTCATGTCTCATCATCCATCAAGTGCCAACTCATCATCATCAATGCTAGGTCGGCCCAAGCTGGCATCAAGTCATCATCAAGCATGACGTCACCATCAAAATCTCCAATGTCCCAAGGTCTGCGCAAAACGTCATCAAAGGAAAGGGTCCATAACCTCTCCAAAGAGGTGTGCATCATCATCAACATGGGTAATGGGGTCCATCCAAACCCTACAACCTAAAAAGGGTACAACATCCAAGTGTGTAGGATTCCTTACCCCTGAGTGACATATCAAGTTGTATGCTCAATGTCTTGGCTCATCTGTGTAGCGTCCAAAGTCCAATGAGTGTCGGAGGGTATCACGGAACATGCTAAGTCATCACCTATCCCAACACTCATCATCAAAGGTGCAACGTCCTCTATATAGTGCACAACATCCAAGGTACAAGCATGAAGACGTCCTCCAAAGGACCATGTCAAGGGTTCATCATCATCAAGCACAGTTCACAAAATCAGGTAAGGCCAACAACTACAAGGTGCAAAAGCCATTAGAACCATACAAAGTAAGCTACAATCTAATGCAAAAACCACTTAAGCAATTCACATTATCTTCTTCAAACTTCACACTAGCTTAAGACTTTATGCAATTTGCCCAGTTTAGGTATGGGAGGGCCATCAGAAGATCCTATTAGGTGTGCCAATACCCAGGTAGAGGAGTAGTTCCCAAGAAACCTTTCAAAGAGGAAGCACAAGTGAATAAGGTGGCATGGGGTTTACTTCATGGTCATGGTGTCATTGACATGTAAGGCCACGTGTGGGTCCATCTCCATGATCGCCTTTGTAGAGGGAGCGCTTGGTGCTTGAGTTACCCTTTCCTCGACAGTGTGTGTATTCCAAACCCCTACCCTTTCCTCGACAGTGTGTGTATTCCAAACCCCTTCTTGCCTTTTGATATTCTTTTATTGCTTTGCAAGTCCCCTTTCCAAGTTCATGCATTTATTATTTTTCTTACTGGGATCAAGTCCTTTTAATTTGATACGCATTCAGTTCATTAGGACTAGGGGCAATCGCCTTCAAGGGGTAGGTAAATTTATAGGGGCTAAATTTCACCAATTAGCTAATTTTCCATGTGTTTTCCCAAAAAAAGATTCAACAATTTTCATTTTTTCTAAAATTGATTCGCCCAAATCCTTTAAGATAAAATTATTTAACATTAAAAATTGTCAAAATTTTATGAAAACTATATAAAATCAATAGAAATTTGAATATTTTTACAAAAATATAGCCAAACATTTTAAAATTTGCATATTAAGGACTAATAAGATTCGCCAAGGTTTCTACACTTTAAGATAAATTTCCATCCCTAAACTTTTCCCTATCAAGGGAGTAGAGCTCAAATTGACTTTTGGCTTTTGGTCATTTGTCATCCCATTATTTCTTCTTTCTTTTAGAACATGAATTTTTTTATTAATTTTTTTACCAGTTGCATCAACCTCGGCATTCTAGCCCTTCTTCTCATAGGAGGATGAAGGCACGGACCTTTTTCGGGTACATGTAACAACCATTTCCAAAAGATGGGACAATGAAAGAAAAATAGATGGAATATGTTAAGTATGGAAGGGAGTGGTACATTACCCCTATCAAGGCCTCCCAGTAGTACCCATGTTCCCCAAGAGTGACAACACTGGACTATGACACATGATTACCACCATGGTGAAACAAGGCAAAAAGCATAACTTCCAAGCAATCATGATCCATTATCTGACTTCAACCCAAGATCCTCACCTAAATGTCTAATGCATTAAATGTAACACTTTATATGAAACAATGACCAGTGTACCTCATGTGTGCTAGACCACCATCATCGGATGAACCATGTTGATCAAGTGAAATGGACTGAGTTGTGATAAGGGAAGAAGCATCTGAGGAACTGTTGTTTGTGGAGAATGTTGGTGATCATCTCTAGGATCATTGTCTTCATTGTGGACCATAAGACATGATCTCCTCTAATTATCCTTAGGTGAGAGGGGAGTAACATAGCCATAATAATGGAATAGGCCCACTTTGTAATTAAAAGGAAATAATATAATAATAAGGGGTAGTTGGCATAAGACCCCTAGGAATATTCATGAGAAAGTATAAATACACGAGTATCAATGTATTGGATATGTGTGGGATTGTATTATCTTGTAGCAAGCATGGCTTGTGGAATGATTCCTTCGACAAGGAGTATTTGATGGTGTTACGCTACCTTAAGGGTTCTTTTCTCTATATTCTTGGTGTTGTTTATGATGAATGTTTTGGTATCTTGGATGTTCAAGGATTTATTATTGCACTTAATTATGTTTGACTAGGTCAGCATAGTCACCCTCTTTGTGCTAGCACCCTAAACCCTAATGGATTTTTAAGGTGTATAAATACACCATCCTCGTTTGTAAATCAATCACTCATGTTGTTATTTGAGAGAAGGCATGTTATCCCCATTTTGTGGGATAACTAAGGAGATCATGTCTCTGTTTATTGCTGCTATTAGGGACAGCAAGCTTAACTTGCTTGTCCACTTGATATATTGCATTGTATACTTAGTTTTCCTTGTGTCTCGGGCAAGTACCATCTCTTACAAGGTCACTCAAGACTTTGGCAACCTCAAACAACCCTCTAAATGTTGATATTATGGTAGCTGTGGGAGCTATTAACCTCTACGTGTAACCTTTGACGAGACTAGAATATTTCGGGAAGCAAGAGAAACCCTAAATAGTTGGTTAATAACCCTAGAAGACAAGTCGGCTCAAGATAATAATGTATATTACATTATTATCCTCCAAAAGTAGAAGTCGGCCCAGTCAGGTCACTTGGAGGACTATAAATAAGAGGGCGTTTGAGCTCATTTGTCACTCTCACTCTCACAACTGCATAAGGACAAGTGGTGCGCATGATTGGAGGAGAGTTGCACTGTTGCAGTAGAGACTTGGTCTTTTGGTTATGGTTTGGACTTTCTACCTTAGTTATGGTTTGGACTCTCTACTTGGTGCACTAGCTTTGGAGAGAAGTACGCTACCTTGGTTGGCTATTGGTTCTAGGGTTTGCTTCCGGAATTATTCTATCTGTCAAGGTTAACGTGCTAGGGGGTGGCTTCGGCCTATGGTTGGGTGACAATATTGCTATATTGTCTACGGAGAAACGAGCACACCTATTATTCAAACAATAACAGTGTACGTACTTGACACATTCAAATAGCAATCAATTTCATTAATGTTATAACATATTTTTCCGCTTTAAAGTTAGGGTATGCTTTGTGATATTGTTGAGGACAGGTTATGCTTGTTTGGCAATAGTTGTAAGTTGTAACATCACAAGTGTTATGATACAGTAAGTTTGATATTTGAAGAAGATTCTAGTACCAACTTCCAAGGTTTTATTTTTTCAATGGCCATGTTTTTGAACCAACTACTAAATGCTTCCATAGACTACTTGTTTATCATTTTAAACTTTCTACTTTAACCATTGGAGTTATTACAAGAGAGTTGATCAAGTGCAAGGCAAGATCAGGCAACCTGCATGTAGAGAACTGAGGAACTGAGAAGATCAACAGCTGTTTGTGGAAGTGTTAGGTGCACTAGTGCCGAAGATGCTTACCACAGTTCAATAAGAACAAAGGTAGAGCAGATGCACAAATTGACAATAAAGTATTACAGAGTATGCACAATTATGATAGAGAACTAACCCAATGCAGTGCACAGTTACAGGAATATCAATATATCAGTAACAGAATAGATAGTGGCGCTGAGACAGAACTTAACAAAGACCAAAGAGGAAGAATGAGAAATTTATACTTAGTTGATTAAGTGTGAGCGGTATTGTTGCAGAATAGAACAACAAAACATTTCATAAGCCATAGAACAAAAATAAGAGACAGAAATGCTTGGTCAAATCTGTACACTTGCCATTGCTGTTGCAAACTGTGTTACACGACAGAGTCACGACCATGAAGTTGTGAAATAACTCTGTATGCTCCTACCCCGTGGAAGAAGGCTGAGGGTGCTAGTTGCGCTAAGACATGGAGAAAAAGAAGAGAAGAGATTCCAATATGCTAAGAAGTGTTTCGAAAATCAGTATGAAACAATATTTATAATTGAGCAGGGATGATCAATGCTTATCCATTGTGATCCCAAAGGGTCAGCCAACCTGCATGTAGAGAACTGAGGAACTGAGAAGATCGACAGCTGTTTGTGGAAGTGTTAGGTGCACTAGTGCCGAAGATGCTTACCACAGTTCAATAAGAACAAAGGTAGAACAGATGCACGAATTGAAAATAAAGTATAACCGAGTATGCACAATTATGATAGAGACTAACCCAATGCAGTGCACAATTACAGGAATATCAATATATCAGTAACAGAATAGATAGTGGCGCTGAGACAGAACTTAACAAAGACCAAAGAGGAAGACTGACAAATTTATACTTAGTTGATTAAGTGTGAGCAGTATTGCTGCCGAATAGAACAACAAAACATTTCATAAGCCATAGAACAAAAATAAGAGACAGAAATGCTTGGTCAAATCTGTACACTTGCCATTGCTGTTGCAAACTGTGTTACAAGACAGAGTCACGAGTCACAACCATGAAGTTGTGAAATAACTCTGTATGCTCCTACCCCATGGAAGAAGGCTGAGGGTGCTAGTTGCACTAAGACATGGAGAAAAATAAAAAAGAAGAGAAGAGATTCCAATATGCTAAGAAGTGTTTCGAAAATCAGTATGAAACAATATTTATAATTGAGCAGGGATGATCAATGTTTATCCATCATGGTCCCAAAGGGTCAGCCTTGGGTATCACTGCTTTGGTGCACAAAGTCAAGTTGCCCAGGGCAAGTATGACTCAGACTAGATCACTAGGTTTTGTAAGGGTCTGTTGATGACCTGGTCCTATATGTTCACTTGTGTCTTCTGTGCTGTCCCTCTCCATTGTGTGTTGGTGCTGACACGGCACACTGAGCGGTTGTTGATGTGATGCAGGTTGCTCACTGTTGGCACAGAGTTTAGGTCCAGTGCAATTCTAATGTTGGCATTGTTGACTAAAGCTGGTCTTGGGCGGCTAGTGTGACTGAGTGCATACCGCACAGTTGTTCTGGTGCTGGCACAGAGTGGAACTGTGGTGGCGCAGTTTGCAGAAGCTGCAGACAAATCAAAAGGAGCCTTGGAACAAAGTCATCCCTGAACATTGAACCTTGTGAAAGCTTCTCACCAAATAGGATAGTAGTATATGAGCTTGATCTGCCTTTGGGTCTCTGCTTACTTAAAAAGTATACATAGAACATAATCATCTCTTGGATTAGTCATTCATTGAACTGGAACCATAAGTTCATCATATTACATCTGGCCATCAGAACCCAATGGCAAAGTTGTCATATAAATGAAACAGTGTAGGGATTGAGAGGACCAATGGAGATGCTATAACCATGCAGATTTCAATTTTGGAACCAAACAAAGGATGTCACTTCTTCGAAAGGTGGCAAGAATTACAAAATTGTAATGCTCCTTGAGGCTCTACAATAGTAAATATAGATAACATAAGCTGGGGACCAGATTTTGTTTAAGTTAACGGCAAGGTTTATATTGCAATCTCATAAATGAAATTATTATGGAGCTGATTTAAGCACAAACTCTACATCAAATTATACTTTCCAGAGAGATTTCCCCTATATCGAGGAAAAAACATAGAACACGTGACTTTAAAATGAACAAACAATTTTGAAAGATAGGCATAAGGTTCAAATTTTCAGCCAAACACAACTGCGAAAATTTTGAGAATGGCCTCTTAATGCAAATTTAGAAATTTCACCTCAACTTTGAGATTCCCCTGATCTATTTCTTGTGAATTTCAGCCTAGGGCTGAATGTGAAATATAAATTACCGCGGAACATATGTCACTTCTATACAACCAATTATGCAAGGCAGCCCAAGAAAATAAACACCGAACAATTTTACTTCAAGAGAACAATGTTTCCAGCACTTAGGGCACACATCCCAACATATAGCAGATCTGAAAATTACTTATTTACAGTAGACTCATCACATCCATAAGTCTGCCCACTTAGCTTTTATATTTTTGCCAAATCACTTAAAAAAATATGCTCACTGTTATATTAAATCAGCATACATGACCAGCACTAGAAACCAAGGTTGTCAGAGTGTGGGAGAATGAGCGGAAGAGGGAGCACCATTTCCCAAAAAACCTCAGGAGCAGAACCCCAGGGAGCGTTTTATATATATATATATATATTCAAAAACAAAACATGCAGAATGCCAAATTAGTTGCATAATATATGAAAACATGCATATTTGTGCTATTAGTAGATGAATACTACATTATTATGAAGTTAGAAATGCCATCCATACTACATAGTACATTAATGATTAATCATTCGAGCCTCAACCATCTAGCAATTACAAACAAACATACAAATTTTTAAGCCGTATAATAGGAAGTAGACAATCAACTTAAGGAATGGAATAGGTTATCCACCAACTGTCATCTTGACCAAATAGTTATGTTTACAAAATAGGCCATCTCGCCTTCAATAGATACTTGAAGGTGAGGAAATAGCTACAATTCTAGTCTTTGCGATTTAAAGTAGCTGCAACCTAGAGTGAGTGCCATAAAAGTTTGATGAGGTTGGAACCACTCTCAAACATCCTGAAGGCTGAAACAATTAATTGTAATGTTAAAAATTTAAGTAAAAGGATAAAAAGGAAAGATAAAGGAAATGTCAAATTTTATAGACAAAAAGGAAAGATGAAGGAAATGTCAACAAGGAAAGATAAAGGAAATCTCAACTTTTACTTTAAGAATTTAACATTACCATTAATAGCTAGCATTTTTGGTCAAGACTCAAAACTACTCAAATACCAATGTTTATGCTTGACAATATCATGCATCAAAAGGTTCAGTGTGTCCAGGGAGTGCTCTCCCTACTTTGGGAGCGTCCTAGGGAGCACCATGCTCCCCACAGTGGTTGGGAGCACACTCCTAATTTTTTGGGAGCATGCTCCCAGGGGCACTCCTTGGACACTCCCTCTTGGAGCGTAGTTACAGGGTAGAGTGTGAAGAAAACTGAGGTACTATGAGGATGCCAAATCTGGTCTGTCTTTGACCAGAATTTAGCTTCAAGTTTCAATCTCCAAAACTGTCCTTTGCTGCGTTTTAGGACAACAAACAGTCAAGTAACTTTCTGTTCATAATTTTTGTGGTTAAGTGTTCTTTTGAGGTGCCCTTGCAAGTGTTCTCGAACCGGTGGTTAGCACATGCAATAATACTCAAAACAAATAACTCGCCTCATGATCTTTACAACTCTAAATGTTGATCTGCACTTCTAACCATGCATGAAAATTGACACATAAGTTTTTGGTCAACATGACCCTGGAAAAACCCCCATGGGGAAAAGCAGTTTGGAGCTAGATGTATATAGAAGATCTCAAAGAAAGATGTACAACAAGGAAAACATATACAAGTGAACCTGATACAATAACAACCCTTCTCGGATGCTTTGGAGTCCCTTGAAGATGTGCCTNNNTCTCGGATGCTTTGGAGTCCCTTGAAGATGTGCCTGCTAGCCCCTTGAAGCTAGGCGCCCTTTGCCTTGGTGGGCCCTTCTTCCTTTGCTAATGCCTTGACCTCTTTCCTTGCTTCTTGCCTTGCCTTTGCCCTTTGCTTGTACCTTTAACCCTTGCCTTGCCTTTGCCTTTCCCTTGATCTTGCACCCTCCTCTCAAGAGTGCCTCCCTCCAAGGATAGGTGCACACTAAGCTTAAGTGTGCCCCTCCTCAAGCAAAAAATCCACAATGGAATGCGCCCTTCCTTGCCATGTGCCCTCCATTACCCATAGAGCGCGCCTCTCCTCAACAAGTAAGTATCCTCCTCAAGGAGCGCCTCTCATTAGCTTGATGCACCTCTTCTCTCAAGAATGCGCCCCTCTCTAGATGAATGCACCCTCACACAAGAAGTAGCCCATAATCCATGGTAGACTCTCCATGGTAGACTAGTACCAAGCTTTGGCTCCTCCCAAAACCTTGACCTCATGCGCCCTCTCCTCCTCAAGAAATGCGCCCAAGAGCTCTTCTTCTCCTCCTCTCCTGTCAAATCTCTCAAGTGAAGAATGAGTCTCTTCCTTACCCTTTTCCCTCCTTTAGCCTCTCTTTGGCCAAACCCTAAAAGTGTAGAGAAATGAGGTACTATCAGGCTGCCAAAACAGGTCTGTCCTTGACCT
>CBVK0100991273.1:0-20317 GCA_900067695.1 Picea abies
TCAGCTTTGAAAGGAGGACTACTAACAAGCGATCAAGCGAGAGGAAGGATCGACACCGAATATTCGGAACAAGGTATGTTGGTCTAACCATGTATTTGTTGAAAAGAAATGGGGTTTAAGTTAGGGGACGAAGGTAGAAAGTAGATTTCTTTTGGTCATATTTGCATGCATAAGATAACCCTATTTGCTAGTCCGTAAGGGGATTTCCCTCACAACAGAATTGGCGACCATACTGGGGAAGTCTCTAAGGTTCCTGGAATTTTATTTTTTGGGTAGTTTTAAGAGACTGGTTTTTCTTGCCTGTTTTTTTTTAGTTTTTGTAAAGTCTGAGCTAGCAGAGAGTCTGGTTTCCCATACCAGTTGTCTCTGTTATTTGCCTGACTGTGTTTTTCGAGACCCACAGAGGTACACGCATCCTGCATAAGGTCTTCACGCGTGTACCTACGCCCTACTCTCTTACAACCCGCGTGTGAACGCTAGCTGAAGAAGTAGCAGTAACGTGTAGATTCCAAAAAGTTTTTGAGGCAATCATCCTCTTCCTTGTTATAATCAGTCAATTTCAGGGGTTTTCTGGAACTCTGTCTGAGTCTTGGTTGTTTGCATTCTTATCTTAGATTGGTTTGCTTTACGGATTTTTTCCTTTCATTGTTTCGCTTTTTTCTGTTAAAGAGAGTGTCTAAGCCTTCAGGAGATTCTGGTTATCAATATCAATGGTCTCTTCCTGGTTTGGATTGTCTATTTTTATTTTTTATCAGAGTTTAGAGATACATGCGGCCTGTATAAGGCCAGCACGCGTGTACACACCCTCTGGCTTTACACAGCTCGCGTGCACACGCTTGTTGTTGGATCGTCAGTAGTGTGCTTGTGCAGGATAGTTTTTGTTGAGGGTAAGACAGTCATCTTTCCCTTGAAAAGAGTTATACCTCTCAGGTTTTTGAATCTCTGTCCTAGCAGTTAGTAGCTTAGGGTTGATCTTAGCCATATCTTTCTTTTTCATTTAAAAAAAAAATTGTCATTAAGAAGAATTTTTTAGGGTTTTTAAACAAGTGTGAGAGTCATTTTTTAAGTTGCTAGTATGTGATTTTTTGAAGTGATTCTTTGCGATCTGTGGTTTAGGCCAGAATTGTTTTTCTTATTTTTTTACTTGTTGGTATTTTTCCTTTTTTCTTTATCAGTATTTAAATAAATAAATAAAATCTCTTTCATTTTCTTGTTTGGTTGAAGAGTGTGATTCTGCATTATTAGCCAGGGAAAAGTCTTTTATTTCATAAGTTTTTTGTAGTTTAATTAGATCATAAGTAGCTCGTAGTCGAGTGAAATTCCTTTTGGGTTTGCTGTCCAAAATCTTAGAAAATAAAAAAATAATTTTTTTTTGAAAAGTTGTTGAAATTTTGCATTAAGTGAAAGTTTTTGTTTCCAACTTTTTATTCATTTTTTCTTTCGTCTTTTACACATCATAAATTTTACTTTCATACCCCTTCACATAAGACAAAGCCATAAAATTAACACTAAATCTAAAATTTATTAGACTTTTATGTTTGTAGGATTAACCAACTAGTTCAGGATTAGGGCCTTGGATTAGATTGGAGAGGAAACTCTTCAAGGCCATTACAATCAAACATTAGAGTCTAAGTTAGGGAGTGTCTAAGTCCAGTATTATGAAATTTATCCGGGACCCCCCTCTAACACAGGGGATAAAAATGAGGTCGCGTGTGGAAAGGTAGCAGAGATAACCCCTCCAAAGCTGGACCAATCGTAGTGGAAAACACATATAGAGGGCTTGTTTTGGGATTCCGTCAATTGCATTTGCCACGGGGCTTCGTGGGTCTCGAATCTGTTCGAGGTCCTCATTTGTCTTCCGAACCACTTGCTTTCGATACCCTTGACAGGTTTCGGGCTCAATACCCTGCTCATTGTGGTCTACCCAACTTTCGACTGTACCTGCTTGGTGATTGTTCACGCGCTGACAACCTAGTTTCCTATATTTTTTAGGGACACACACGTGACTGCAGGGGTATACCACGGTACCTAAGACAGACATTAGGCCATGCTTTGCAGAGTATACCCAGAGGGTGCTTTCGTTTTCGAGTTGCACTTGCATCGGTAAGTTGCTCTAGCGTTGGTTGTTGTAACTGTTCTTCCAATTAATTTAGTGTTTGCCTGTCTTATCTTATAGGGACCTTTTTCAGTGTTTGTTTTGAATGTTTAGACTACCATAGAGTGTCTTTGATCTTCTCACATAGTGTAGGATCACGAGATCTGTCGGTCACGAAGGCTTCTTGGCCTACCGCCAGTTACACTGGAGCCACCCCCGCCACCATTAAGGCGAAAGCTAGACCAACAAGGGTCTTTTGAAGCGACCGGGTCACAAGAAATTGTGTCCGACCAACATTCGGAGGAATCGACCATTGGACCTTGGAGCGAATGCTCTTGGCCCGGTTGAAATCCCAACCACTAATTTCTTGGCACCTTTCATCATACCAATTCAATTTTACGAGCGCCAGACAGTGTCGCACACAACAATGGAAACAAATGTTGTTACTCCTTCTGGGAATTCTTCAATTCCCACTACGGTTGTCACCACAGGAGAGTTTTCACCTCCTAACCCACCATCACCGATCCAAGCCACCATGGTCTCGACCACCTCTACATCACACAGTGGTCTGAACCCGTCTTTGGCGACGACCACAACCCCTTTCACACCAAGTGCGACAGGCCCTCCGTTCTCATACGGGATGCCTAGTTCAGGTACAAGTCAAGTACTTTCCTACTTCACTTTACAAACTTTAGGTCTGGGGGCAGGGAGCTCTAGCGCTCCTCTACAAGGTCACATGGGGGGCACTGCTGCTCCTTTTAACGCTTTCCCTTACGGAGGAGGTCATATACCTCCTTCATCCCCTTCACTCGGAGGCTCGCATCAGCAATCCGTCGGGCAACCTACACACCATAGTTTATTTGGAGCAGGGAGTCAAGGACCACCTTTGCATAATATGTCGGTAGGTTCGACACCGTTTTCTTTGATCGGAGCGTTTGGTAAAAATGCCTTCTCATCAGTCGCCTTCCCAACTAGGGGAAATCCCAGTTTTGGAAAATCTATTCCTATGCAGGGTATTATTCCTACACAAGGGGAAAACCTAGGAACTTCTTCCGCATCAGGGCCTTGGAATTCTTGGCAGGGATCCGTTCCCTTGTCCGGAATGCCGATCTGGGGTAATTCTTTCCACAATCAATGGAACCCCGGAAAAACTACTATGCCTATCCCCACGGGACCAACATGGGGCAACCCTTCCCAAAGTCCTTCGAATGTAATGCATGCCCAACCATCTATGTCCTATTTTGGAAATCAGTTGATGATGTCTCCACATACGCAAAATCCATACGCTGGCTAGGGCCATGGTTTCTACCAGAATCTAGGCCAGCAGCTGAACTTTTCCTGGCAACCTGGTGCCAGTCAAACTCCAGGCCCCTTTTTCCCAGGTTATCACCAACAACCCAAACTACCCTTCCTGGCAACTTTGCACTTGCCAGATTTGACAAGGTTGATGAATGACCCTATCTGTCACGGTCCATGTTGGCCTCCTATGCCGACGAAGTTGCCTTCGGACATCCCAAAGTTCAAAGCCAAGCCTAACGAACATCCAGGAGATCATGTGACTACCTTCCATCTTTGGTGCTCATCTAACTCGTTGAAAGACGACTCCGTACAGTTGCGGTTTTTTCAACGTACTCTCAGTGGGAGTGCCGCAAAATGGTACATTGAGCTTGATCACTCAATATACTCTTCCTTTGGCGAACTGGAGATGGCTTTCCTAAACCATTTCCAGTTACCTGTGATATACGACGCTGGCACATAACTACTCGCCAATTTCGAACAGACAACAATGGACCATATCTCTGATCACATCCGAGAATGGAGACGCCGGAAGAGTTTAATTAAGGTTCCAGTCCCACCAACATTCCTGGTTGAGTGGTTCCTTAAGTCTTTGGTCCCACAGTTATCCAAAGACGTCGCGACTTCAGGAGTATTCTCCGAAGAAGACGTCATCATGAGGGCTCAACAATTTGAGCTCATCTATTCTTAGTCCGGTTTATTGTAGAACATCTTGCCAGATGCGCCACTCTCAATACCTGATAAAACTCAACAGAGAGTTGGACCACATGCCGATGGTATTGTTGGTTCAGCACAAATAAAGTCCGCTGAGCAATTGACGAAGTAGTTGCAGCAGTTATCTATACAACACACAGCGACCAGCCAAACTACTACTTTGGCTGCTCCCCCTACCAAAATGTCGGAGGTACACACAGTGCAATCGACTAACCCAAAGGCCACCCAGCAGCCTAAAGGACAGAAAAAACAACAAAATAAGGGTAAGGGGGATAAAAAACCTACCGATAATGCTGGTGGGGACAACACTGAAAAACAGAAGGCAAGGTATCCATTCAACTTGTGTGTGGAAGGCCACCCAACGCATCTATGTCCTCGGCTTGCAGAAGCACAAAAGTTTGTGACGCAGCAACAACCGACTGTGTTAACCAATCCATTCCAACATGGGAAAAATCTAACATAGGCCTCTACAAGCACGGAAGGGGGCAGCCAAGGACACTCTCCGCCTACGAACAACCCCGCATCCGCGAATGTATACATGGTGAGGGGTGATGCCTTTATATCGACTAGAGTGCATGACTATAGTAAACCAAGCACTTCTGAGAAGGGTAAAGACGTTGAACTCCCATATCTTCCTCTACAGATTGAGAAGACGTTGGGTGAAACAATGACACACATTCCCAAAGGCGTGTTCAAAAAATCTTCTCATAACCTAAACGCAAGCGCTGCCTAGAAATACTCTGTGGTGGAAGATTTATCATAAACCCCTTGTGTGATGTCCGCTTTGGAGGTCCTCCAAAGCTGCCCTTCCCAGAGGAAATCCTTGTTAACTGCTTTAGGATCTACTGAGACTTGTAATCTGGGTACAATCATGTTGGATACAATCGACTTAAAACCACGTTTTCCTTACCACGTAGCATTTCAGATAGTAGTGGTTTATCCCACGAAAACTTTTACTTGGAATATCTTCCGCACGGTGGTTGATGAGGGTACCTCGACATGCGTTATGTCATTGGCATGTTGGAAGGCCATTGGCCAGCTTGTTTTGTCTCTGTCACCTACTCTCCTAACCGCTTTCGACGGTTGTTCGTTCCAACCACATGGTATCATTCCTTCTTTCCCCCTACAATTAGGAGGGAAGACAGTGTGTGTCGAGGTAGAAGTAGTCGACACACCCCTCGACTATAATCTCTTGTTAGGAAGGAGTTGGACTTATGCCATGCAAGCCGTGGTTGCTACAGTTTTTCGGGTCTTGTTGTTTCCACACGAGGGCCGGATTGTGATCATCAATCAATTGTCCTTCTCCAGACCTAACCCTACATTGGGGGCATCCACGGTCCCGATGATTGATAATCCGCAACCAAGCGTAGTCAACGTAGGAGTTGGTTTGTGCCCATATTTGATGGGTACCTTCGATTACCTACCCCCTCAAGGTGATATCAAGTTTATATCCAATCACCATAAGGTTGAGATTTTTTAAGTTTCGTCGTTCCGCACGACTTACTTCGATGATCCGTGGATACTTCCTTCCTCATCGACCATGATGGATGGGACAGGGCACCCGAGCATGTCCATGCCCTTGTCCGCAGCTGAAGTAGCGTACTCTTTAGTCCAGCAAGCTTTGGCTAACACTGATCCAACTCATGTACAAGAGTTTGATCCACTTCTAGAGCCTATTTGGGCTCAGGGTTCTCTCGCCAACGTTGATTTGTTAGACTTGGTCTTGCCCTCTGACGAAGTAGTAATTGAAGCAATGACTAGTCCGGACAAACCCTGGGATGATCTTCATCACAGATCATACTTCCTCCCAGAGTTAAGCAGAATCGAGGTCAGAGAATTCACCTTGACTATGACTGGAGATAGGTCTTGTCCTATTAATCCCTTAGCTACACACGAGATCTATGTTGAGGGTAATATGGCAACCATTTCTGAAATGATACCTATCAATATCTCCAGAACCCCTGGCGTCATAGACAATGTTTTCATCGGAGCATACTGCTCCCCCGAGGAGATGCCAGGCAACGACCCACAAAGATTCGATCATGAGCTAACTTTATTGTTTTTCAAGCTTGCTTTGAGAGCCGAAAGAAACATCCAACGAGACTACATTTATGCTTTTCGATCTCATCCAAATTAACTGAGAAAAGTAACCTCTACGGGTCTTCTTTTAAGCCATTTTCAGACCCTCTAAATATGAAAATATTGTCGAGCGATCTTGTGGCTGTTCACGCTTGTTAAACTAAAATTTGAAGTCACGTCTGTCTGGCGGTAGTTTACCCCTTTTTCAGTCTGGGTGGACAAATGTACAAACAAAGGTATACTCTATGGAACTTTGGCTCTATAGAAGAGTACTCTCAGGTATAATTTTATCCCTTTTTTCGGGCCTGAGGGACTAAACTT
Source organism: Picea abies (assembly GCA_900067695.1). Lineage (NCBI taxonomy): Eukaryota > Viridiplantae > Streptophyta > Pinopsida > Pinales > Pinaceae > Picea > Picea abies. The sequence goes on from CBVK0100991273.1 coordinate 6,506, forward strand.
ACGAAGAAGGAACCCCCATAGAGTCCATAGTTAAGCTCTTTTCAAACTCCCTAAAATTGAAAAGATCGTCGAGTGACCTTATTCTTTCACACTCGTTAAAGTGGTCCAAAAGAACATTCCTGACGGAGTCCATAGTTAAGATTTTTTTAGACTCCTCAAAAATGAAAAAATGGTCGAGTGATCTTGTCCTTATCACACTCGTTAAAATAGTTTTGAATAGACGTCTTGTCAGTGCTAGTTTACCCCTTTTTCGAACTGACTAGACTATCTTCGAAAAAGGTACCACAATGGAGTCTCCTTTTATGTTTTTTCAGACTCTCTAAATATGAAAAACCACCGAGCTTACCTTCTCTGGGCTCGTTAAACTTACATCGAAGGATGTTACCATTGTGTGTTTTGTTAACCGCATTTGCATATCTTATACGCCAGCCTTGTAACAGTTTGCTTCTGCGTTTTAACACCCTTGGCCCCTGGAGGATTTTTCCCGAGTATCATTATTTTGAACATCAGTCTTGTCCTTGTGCCTTGAACTTGTATGTTTGCAACACTCGTTCCTCCATTGTAACGTAACATTCCTTTATTCTTTTTCCCAAAATTATTGAAATAGACAAAAAAGTCAAATATACCCCAAAAAGAGGAAGGGAAAAGTATTTTCTTTATTGGCAGCATAATGAGTCGCCCTTGGATAAAGCACATCTGTATGTTTGTTCATCAAACTATGGGATGTAGTATGGCCTTAGGAAGTTGTTCTCGCTATATAGAGTTGTGTCCTCCGTCGTTTGGTTATCCTTCCAAACATATGGAGAGTTTGCGTTGCCTCCTTCTCCGTAGACTTATGATTAATGCCATCCTGCCCAAGTCTCATCATTTGTCATGTTATTGTCCAAGGGAAGTTTGTCACCAAGCTTGAGTCGGCCCCTCTGCAATTTGTCTCTTTCCCTCATACCCGACCATCCTGAATGTCCAATCAAGTCCTTGTTCGAAATCAATGAAGCCTTCAGTATGATCATCAAGTCCATGACTGATGAGCCGTCGAAGACCTCTGGGTAGTGCAGTCGTACACTCATATTACACTCCTACCTGAGTTTTGAATATTTTGAAGTAGTTGCTCGAGCTCTGAAGACCTCATCTCCAGCCATCAGGCCGTATCAGCTTCTAGAAGATGGATACTCTATATGTATATCTTTTTTTATTTCGAGATGTAGATCCGTTGTGTATTTTTCATGGATACTCTTTATATAGTTATATGACATGGATCTACAGTGTATTTGATTGGTAGCCATGATTCTATTTTATCCCGAGCATGGGTATGCGTGCCTCGGTGAGACATTTGTTATTTTGCAGACGACGCCTCCCGGTTCCTGATCCTTGGGCTCAATCGTTCGGTACATCAGTAAAGATCGGTAATGTATTTCGGCCATCAGATGCTCTTCTAACCTCACACATTAGGGGGCATATGTTATAACCCTAAATTGCACCATACAAGCTTACCTAGCATCAGGCCATCTCAGATCCCTTCTTTTCCAAAGCACTGTTGAACAACTCTTTAAAAAACCTCTTTTATAAGGGCCCCGCACCCTACTCCATTATTGCACGTGTGTACACGCTAGATGACCTAAAACAACCCGCGTGGACCAACAAAATCATGAAAAAAGGAAAGTTGTCGATGGAACACATAACTTTGGGTGAGTTAACTAAAACTCTCGGCCATGCATGGCCGAGGGTTCGTCCAAATACCTAGCTCCTTCTAGCCTATAAAAGAAAGGGTATGGGTCCCATTTGGAAGAGGAAAAAGATAGAAAAGAAACTTTTCCCAATTGCATATTCCCATTGTCCCAACCCTTTAGCCATCCTCGTGCCAGAAGAGATATAAAGCAAAGAAGTTGGAGGACATTTGAAGAGGAGCCCAGGATCAGGATTCACGGAGCAGTGGTCGGTCTCAACATTTGTAAGTTGATTCATTTAAAGTAATAAAGAAATGTTTTTCTCGTCCCACTTTATGAGTTCTTCATAGTACAATAAATATATGTTTGAATCTCTAACCCATTAGTCTATAGGTAAAATGCATGTCAGCTTTGAAAGGAGGACTGCTAACAAGCGATCAAGCGGGAGGAAGGATCGACACCAAACATCCGGAACAAGGTATGTTGGTCTAACCATGTATTTGCTAAAAAGAAATGGGGTTTAAGTTAGGGGACGAAGGTAGAAAGCAGATTTCTTTTGGTCATATCTGCATGCATAAGATAACCCTATTTGCTAGTCCGTAAGGGGATTTCCCTCACAACACAACCACCCTTGGTGGATAAGATACCAAGGGTGGTGGAGGTCTAGGAAATATTAGATCTCAAAATGCACCTCTTCAATTATATATTTGACCTTTACCAACACCATAATATTTGGATGGTAGATCAGTATAATCAGGGTGCATATTCTCAAAAACATCTGCATAGATAAATCTTGCAAAATAATATGGCACCTCATCATTCCATGGAAATATACCATATCCTTCCAAGAATCGATCATAAAGATGGAAAACAATCTTATGGTGCTTGAAATATTACACCTTAAACATTAGTCGCTTTGGTCCTTGCTTAAAATTGAACATTGATTTTGCTTTCTCTTTTGACACCCTTTTCTCTATTTTGGGCCATTTATCAGGGCCCATCACATGTTGCTTGTGTCTCCTCATCAAATCAAAAAACTATTGGTTGTTGGACCGATGTTCTTATATACATCAACAAATTTCCCTAAAGAATGCAAAACAATCTCCAAGCTTTGTTTTCCCTCTGTAGGGAGAACCATTTTCTCAATATCATGCTTCAACTTTGCATGGTAGGATGTGTAATGTTGAAGGTCCATTTCTTTAACTTGGCCTTCGCAAGGAAGCTCCTTGCTAATGGTCGAGGATAGGTGGCGATAGGGGTGTAATCTTAATTTTATTGAAAAATCTTCCCTTGTTCACCTTCACCCTCACCCTCCACTTGAAATTCACCCTCTACTTGATTATTGTCCCCAACAAAAGCCCAATCCTCTACGCATTTAGAAACATTTGTATATATTTAGGACAATGCACAATTACATATATACACATGTCCATATGCACTTGATTTATATAAAAAAAATAAAAGGAATTTATTGGCCATAGGTTGTTGATGTGATTGGGGTTGTTGTACATTAGCTTTCCCCAAAAAACTTTCCCCAAAATCACGAGTAGCAATAGATCGCAATGATCCATCATGCAATGGATCAACTTGAGAACCACTTGCATATGGATGTGCACTCTCTCACGATGATCTTTCTCGTGATCTACTAAATGATGCATCTAAAATAAATTTATCAAGTACAATGAGTTTTATCAATTTCAACATATATGCGCACAATTTAACATGTGCATATAAACATGCATGTACCTTAATCTCCATCCTAACTAGATCTAGATGAATTTGATTGTCATCTCGACTAACTAGATCTCCTTGTCTGACTAGACTCCCTTGCATGACTAGCTACCTCTGCCTGACTAGGGTTCCTTGTCAAACTAGGGGTCTCTATCAAACTAGGGATCCCTCTACTTCTTTCATTGGATATCCTAGAGCATTTATGAGGCATAATTGGAGACTTGCATCCCAAGAATCCTATTGATCCATATATATTATATATGTGTACCAAGCTTCAAATCTATGACATGCAACAACTGTAATGTGTCTCAAGAAAATTATGTTTAATCAATTGAAAATATTTTAATAGATCATGCAAAAAATGGTATTTCTTCCACATCCTAAGAATAAATTCCATTAAAGTATGAAGTTTAAGTGCATGCATATCCATTGGGTTGTAGTATGTTAAGTACCTGAATATATCTATTGATAAATCTCAAAATAAACCCACAATATCAACAAGAATAAACCAAACCATTCACCAAAACACTGAACACAAGAATGTAGACAAAACCCTTGAGGTAGGGTAACACCATGTACTAATCCTTAAGGAAGGATAACACTCCTCAAGCAATGTTTGATACATTCACAATATTCTTCACTATGTTTCATTACATTTCTTACACTTCTTTATATAGCTCTTTTTATCTCCTAGGAACCTTCTAGAGAGCCTTCTCACATTTATTACATTTAACTACCATAGTGGGCCTTTATTAATATAGTGAACCTATTCCACCTTACATTGAATGACCACATTCTCATATATTAAATGAATTCCACTAATAATACATAACCACATTCTCATTGGGTACCTCCCTAGTTACCCCATATTACCTCCCCAAGTATACTACATTCCATCCCCCTTCACATGTTTCATCCTTGAAACATGAGAAGAAATTATACCATATGACAAGCTAAGCAATGTAGCCAACTCGTACCAAGCACGACCATCCATCCATCCCATTGGAATTCAAACATGATGTATGTTAGCACTCAGTAATTTCTTTGGGTTGTATCAAAGAAAGCCTCGAGGTAAGTGTTCCAACCAATTTTAAATTGTATTATGACCTATACAACCAGAGAGGGCTATCTCATATATCTAATGACTAGTAATAACTCAAATATTTCATCAACAAATGCACAAAGGTCGGATTCTGCAATGGGGCAAGTTTATTTTTGTTTTAAAAGGGATGGTAGGACAAGCAAGAGAGAAAGTACCATTGGGCAATGGAGTCAATTTAAGAAAATGATAAAAACAAATGACTTAGTGACTGAAATTGAGAGGATAAAGGCTAAGTAAGCAACAGTCTTTCAGTTTAAAATCGTTGTGTGTAGTGGGAGAAAAAAACATGAAGCAACTCGGAGCACCGTTGGGGATGAATTTGAAGTTAACTTAGAAGAAATTTAGTTTGTCTAAATGGCACGAATCTAGAGCACTGCACGGTGAATTTTAGATTCGAAATCACGTTCTGATTTAGATAGAAAATACATATATGAATATAACGAGCATATGAAAGAACATACGCAAAGAAAGAATGCAATAAATCAGACTGCCACCATTAGAATCTTTTCATCAAAGCTTCAGGACTTTTGCATTAAGTTTCAATCAAATAAAAAAAACTACAATCAATAGTCATTGCCTACACTGTTTTTCCAACCAACCCTGTTTACATGAAAATTATCCCCATATATAGAAAACTAATGTCATCCTCGGCTTCTAGGGTCGAACTATTCCCCTCTAGAATCATGGATCTGATTTCTTTGAAAGAGAACAATAACTTCAATGGATTTACTAAAAATAGACAACCTGACTTTGCCAAATCATAATCGTAACCGAAATATTCTTTACAGTCATTGATCATGATCAAAATTTGACCATATGGCTATGATAAGTCATCATGTTCATTTCTAGACACTCTGTCACCCCTGCACAACAAGTCTTCTACGCAACAGTAACCTATAGCAAAAACACAACGGATTGCACAACAAACTGGGAAAATAGGTGTTAAATATGACATCATATCTCACTAATAAAAAACTATTTTTAGAAACAGAGAGAGGTTTTTGTATTTAATATCGTTATAAATAAAAACCTTTCTCTCTTTATTTAAATTCATCTACAACTGGCCAGAATACGTGTCGCAAAAACATGTCTCGGATAAGAAATCATGAAAATTGAAAAATGGGGCTCAAAGATTGCTTCGAATATCCCACAATATGAAACTGTTTTCAAATCTGAGAGAGGTTTTTATTATTTGTTTTGTCCTAAAAAAAAACCTCTCGGGTATTTTCAAAATTCCTCTCCAGTTGGTCATAAAGTGATCTTTAAGTTGACCACTAAACCATTCATTTGCGCAGCGCGACCTGTAGCCTGTGCGCAGGAAAATCCTCTATGTGAAAGCATCATTTGCATGAAAGCATCTTATGCGCAACATCCCACTGTGTGATGAAATCCACTGCGCGAAAAAATCCACTGCGCGATGACATCCTCTATGCGACAACATCCTATGTGCGACAGCCCACTGCGCGACGAAATCAACTGCACAATGAAATCCACTACGTGATGACATCCTCTGCACAAAAACGTGCTATGTGCGACACCATCCCATGCACAACATCCCACTTCGCGATGAAATCCACTGCGCGACATAATCCTTTGTGTGGTGAAGTGCTATGCGCATCGCGTAGCAAATTTAGTAGCGCGCAGTTGCAAATGGAAATGGAAAAAATAAATGATAAGATTCCTTTTGAAAATAACCCTTGGAGATGTTAGATGATGCCAATAATAAAAAAAAATATGGGCTCTAACATGCATGACTTTGCAAATTGTTTACAAACCTCTAACCTTAGATATGAAAATCATGGTGCTAACATATGGCTCCAACGGGGATGCTAACCTCTTTGTGAAGTAGCAAAGAACAGTAAACCAGATGCCTATCCACTGGGATTCTCCCAAACTCAACTTTCCAACTGTAACTTGTAACCTGCATCCACTGAAAACCCAAAGTTGTATATGCTCCAAAAGGAAATATGAAACTAAGTTGAAAATTAAAATTGCAGATTGCTAAAAGAAATGCTCGTAGTACCGAGATTATTCGCACTCCTACCTACCATAACTGCTGAAAAATGTGTCAATCAAGTGAAATCAAAATGTCAATGCAACCATGCAAACACTTTATCCACTTTTTTCTTTCTTTGCACACTTTTTTCTTTCTTTGCACATGCTTGCTCCAAACCCTGTTTACTGATAAGTCATTCAAAAATTTATCTATAAATTCAAATCTCAAAAAATTAAAAACACTGGGATTGTTTGTCGCCTCCAACAAAACTGCAAATGGATCCTTTGGAAAATACATAAAACAACAATCATGCTTCACCCCTTCCATTTCATCCTTGTTTTCATATAATTCAACCCATTGATTACCACAAAAAGGATGAAAAATATGTTGAGGCTGTTGGAAATAACAATCTTTTGAATCAGAAGACGGTGATGGATGAAGTGAAACCCCTAGTGGCAAGCAATCCATATCTAACATTGATGTTGATTGACCATCATATTTATTTCCAAGCTGGTAGTTAATCACAGGCTGCAAATCTGAATTGAAATAACCTTCCATGTAATCAACAACATGGTCATTAAAAGTATGAGAAGGTTGTTGGTCCTCTTCATTGATAACAATTTTCTCATGTAAAACAATGTCACTGTGAATGCAGTCATACTTCATTACTTCCTATGTTATCTCATGATTTACTTTCAACAATTCAAAGGAAGAAAAACATAATGGAAGACAATTTTCATTTTCAAGTCCACTGCTTTCTTCATATTCAACATCATGCCTGGAGGATTTTTTATTTGAAACATTATAAACATTTTGCTTCAGCAATTTGAAAGAAGCAAAACACAATGGCAAGGTTATGTCACCTTATTCAAAATCTTCTTCATTTCTTCACTGTTGTCATATGCACATTTTTTAATTTCTTTGGATTGCTAAACATACTCATTTTCAAATTCATCTTCGACCAATGGCTGCAATTTTGAACTGAAAAGACCTTCTACATAACAAGTAACAGTGTCATCAAACACATGATAATATTGTTGCAATTTCTTGTCAATTTGTTCCAGTGAATCAGTGTGATTTTGCATCAACAAGCATTCCTTTGCTTCAATGATGATCTTAGAATTTTCTTTCAACAATTTAAATGAAGAAAAACATAAAGGTAAATAATTTCCTTCAGTTGATTCAATACTTCTTCTTTGTAACTGTGATATGTAGGATGATTGCTCTCATTACACTACTAAAAAGAAACATTTTCTGATAGAAAACATGCAGTTGGTTGTTATAGGAAGTTAACACCATAATCATCATCATATTCATCATATATAGGCAAATCAGAAACATCTGCAATGTCATCTAACAAGAAAAATCTTGGGACATCAACCGGCTCTTCAACAAGCTAATTTGCAAATTCATTTTTTTGATTGTCTACAAATGAATACATAAAACAATCAACCCCGTGCTTATGATGAGATGGATCAGAAGCTAAATTAGCACCTTCTTTTTCAATAAGTGGAATATAATCCTTTGCAAAATCATTAACATCTAAAGCTTCAAGAGGACATTATTAACCCTCTTCTCAAGATTCAAATCAACTGTTTTTTGTTCATATTCACTGTCATGTTCTTTAGCATCCAACTCTTCATTTTGAATATGTTTACATGCTTGAATATTTTGTTGAATCTCTTGAGCATCATTAAACATTTGTTGTAAGGACTTAGATATTCTTTCCATCAGAAGGAAAGACAAATCTGGATGAAAGGTTGTTGCATAATGGAGCATGGAAATAGCTTTAGTGGGTTGAATTTCGTTAGGGAGTTTATAATAAAGACTAGAAAACCTCCTATTGAAATTTGAGATGGTTTCATCTTTCATTCTTCTCATGGCATAAAACTTTAAAAGGAGTATATCCCATGACTTTATCTCACCCCAAAATCTACGGAAAGCTTCCCTCAATTCATCCCACGAGCTAATCAACTGAGGTTGCAAATGTCTGAACCATGCTTTGACATCTCCTTGTAAGGACTGAAAAAAGGCCCTCATAGACACATCATCATGTTCGATCTCAAAAAATTCTATAAAATGCTCAAAGACCTAAATATGTTTTTCAACTGAATCTCCATCAAGATCCCCATCGAACCGGGGAAGGTACTTATAATGTTTCAGATGAAAGTCATGAAGGATGGAAGGGAATTTAAGAGGATTGTATCTTTATTGAATCTTGGAGGGTGTAGAATTAAGAACAGAAGGTACAAGCTCATCTTTGGTTTTATTAAGCTCACAAGAATGATCATGAACATCATATGGCTCAGAGGAAGGAGCTTGGTGAATATTGGTTATACAAGAAGGAGGTATACCTACAGTTTTCCATGGAGGATATACAAGGGTAGATCTTTGGGCTTCATTTGAATGCAGTAAGTGAAGAAATATTATTTTGAAAAACTCGGGAAAGAACAAGAAGTTATTGATAAAACAGAAAAGTACTTCTTGGACTAAACTCAAGATCAAGTACCTGATTTTTCCATACTGCCCTTCCATATCTCTGTCAACGGGTCTCATTCTCCAGTGGTGTTATCGGACAAATCGGTAGGTGCGGACACTAACTGATCTCCCTAGATCCACCTAGATCTAGAACAAAACACACCAGAACATGACACCTTCCTTAAGTTTTAGATATTGAATTTACTAACTAAAGAGGGATAGGTGATGTTAGCACTTGGTAAATTTCCTAGAGGTTGAAACAAAAGAAATCTACAAAGGTAACTTTATCCAACCACTTTTAAAGCTGGGATCTAGCCCTTCCAACTTCAGAGAGGGATCTCTCTATATGATTTAGCTATGTTTTCAATTTAGATATTAGGCTAGGTAAAGATATAGGTAGGTTTTGTTGTCAAAGTGTTTTTTGAATTGGTTGAGGCAGTCTACACATCCATTGGGCTATGGGGTCTGTGGTTAATAAAAATGAAACACAACCAGAAACTTGAAGGAAGACTTCCACAGGGAGAGATAATATACTCACTGGATCTTTTAGTAACTTAGATGATGGACAGAAGAAAGATGAGAAAGATAAATTCAACTAAGAAGTAGTTAAGAATTTCTTAATTGAAAACACCAGAAGATAAACACTAAAATCTTTCGAGTCAGAAACAGGGTATCCAAGATAAATCCTGCAACATTCGTTACTCTTAAAGATTAGACTTAGAAAACAAGATAATCACAAAGCAAGAATAACATTCAACTTAGAGAGTAAACATCACCAGCGAACACACGCAAGAATCTTGTAAAGTGCCTCCTTTTTATTAATGGAATATCTCTTCAAAAAGATTACAGTCTGATAGCGTCAGGGTGTGAAGATCAACAACCCTCAATACTTCGAAAGGTGAAGTATTTATAACTCAAATTACAAAAGTTCCTGTCATAACTGATCAGGACGTGCTAATTCTATTTTTAGCCTAACTAATTTAACAAATCTCCTAAACTTCAAAACTGCTTGATGACTTGGTGAAACTGCACACTGAATTTCTAGGTAGACCATTGATGAAGCCTTTACACGACCTCATCTGACTGGACAAGTGACTGGACCTGGACAACTCATCTTCTAATCGAGCAGATCGTAGAGTTCCTCCCATCTGAGATGACTAGGCACAGTGACTTTGAGCAGTCTTCAATACACTTCGTCCTTTTTCGTATACTTGGTGAATGTGGTCTTAGTGAGGAATATGTATCGAATCTTGTTTTGGATACTGATGTCCAACTGAAGGGCATCCAGGAATGCTTTTCTGATGATGCTCCCTTGTATTCCTTCAAACTTTGAACTGTCCTTGGACACTTCAGCAATCTCTTCTTGTAATCCGGAAGTGTCATCAGTTTATCATTAATAACCTTCAGACCGGGGAGACCTTTCTTTTGGAGAGACGCAATCTTATTGAAGAATCTTTGTACCCCCTGGTCCATGATCTGAACCTTTTCTTCTAGTTGAAGCATTAATCCTTTCTTGGTCAAAACTCTTTTGACCTCAAGAATGATCTTTGTTTTGTCTTCTATCTTCAGCTCTTCTAGCTCTTCTCTAGTCTTAGAATTGAGGAATTTGATGATATCATTTGCCTGAGTTGGTCTATCTCCCAATTCTACTCTGATCTTCTCAATGACCTGTTTTATCCTTTGGAACAACTCATTCTGCTCAAACATAATTTGGATCATGGGCCATATCTCATTTATGGACTTTGTGATGTATGTCCATACATTCTCTTTGACCTCAGCCAAAGTCTTCTCTGCCACTGTTTGCTTTCGTAGTTGTTGTAACTCCTGCTTGAGCTGTTCTGTTACCTGCTTTTCTTTGGAGAGACTGGTCTGGAAGGAATTTTTGAGTTCCTGGAGGTTCTAAACTTCCTTTTTCAGCCTGTTGATCTCTGTCTCCTGCAGGTTCATCTTTTCCATGGATTTGGCGAGGTTTGTTGTACCTTCTTGTGATGTCAATGGAGTTGCGGAAGGGATTGTTGTCACTGTTGTTGTGCTTGCTCCTGAAATCGGAATGGCACTCAATGGAATGAATTCCATTGGCTTCATCTACTCCTTTTCTTTTAATAATCTCTCCATCTCAGCTTCCATTTCTTTGAGCTGTGCATTCTGCTCCATGAGCAGCTTTAGCATTTCGTCCTTCTCGCCTTCTTTCTCTGCTATCTCCTTTGCCTGCAAGTCCTTTGTGGGTGGGAGCTTCAGTTGTTTCCTCAAGGAGGCGATGTCTGCATTATTCTTCTTTATCATCTCCTCTGTAGCTTTGACGTTCGAAGGATCATAGCCGATCTTGAGGACTAGCTCCTCCAAAGTCTTGATTCTATTGTCCTTCACAAAGGACGATATCTTCTCCAGCTTTAGCTACGTTTGAGCATTGTTGAGCGACACCTGCAATTTGGCTACAGAAGCAGAAGCATGCGCCAATGTATGGAATACCATCTCCCCTGCTTTTTTGTGCAGATCCATCTGATCAGTTGGGTGCATGTCTTTCGTCTGGAATTCGAAGGTGGCCCTCTTGTAGTCTGTGATCACCTTGGGGTCTAGTACCTGCACCTGAAGGAAGGCCATGTGCATCCTGCCTTTTTCTGTGTCAAATGCAGATAGCAGCCTATGCTACACAGTCGACGTCTGCTTTCGAAACTGAGCATAAGTACTGTTGGTAAGGGTCTGATTATTTTTCTTAATCAGCTCGTACTTATCGGAAATGCTCAACTTGGGCCTAGTCTTACCCGGCTGAGAGTCCAGTGGGGAGTCTGAGGATTTCCTTGGAACTTCTGGGGTGATGTCCTTATGTAGGCTTGAGCTGAAAGGTGGGATGACAGACTTGACCACTGTGGTAGGCGGGGCTTCTTTCTCCCCCGTAGGGCCAGGAACTGAAATTGTCTTGGGCCTCTTCGTGTGCAACTGGAACTCTTCGGACGACACCTCCGTGACAGGCAGAGATAATTCTTGTCGAGGCCTTTTTTCCTTAGGGACCTGTGGAATGGTCATTGGTGGCATAGTGGTTGGGGGAAACTATTGTTCCACTTCGACCAAGGTGTCAGGCACCCACACAGTCTGATTGGCGAATTCTCAATTTCGGGCTTAGCTTCATGAACGTACGGGATGTTTTTGTTCTTCACCCGCATTTCTGAGATGATCCTGCAAGGATCATAATGCCATGGGAAGCTTAAGAAAAACTTCATCTCTCTCAACATCCAGTCCGCTTCTTCTCCTGTGCCATGATTGTTGCAGATGAAGGAGCCAATCTGCCCCTTGATTCTAAGTTGATGCTTTTTCTTCAAGGATACAAAATGGTTGTCATCTGAATTCATGATCTGTCTTATATACTCTAACGCAAAGATTCTTACCGGAACATACTTTGGCAGCTTGTAGGGCACCAACTCGCACCCAAATATTCTGATCTCAGTGTGGTTTTGATACAGGTACCAATCCCCGGTCTTTGTGTTGTCCGAGAGATGCAGGATTCTCTGGACTTCGTCGTTTATTCGAGGCTCGGGCCTGCCGCTCAACATGATTACCACAGGGTGGTAGAACAGATCGATGAATGCCTTGAAACTATATTCTGTGGATTTATGCTTCAGCAAAGAGGTCCATGTTGTGACTGGCTAAGGCCTTCCATCTGTGTCCATTTTCTGCATGGAAAAACTAAATTTATCTGCTTGATAGAAAACAAACATGTAGGCCAGTATAGACGAGTATCTGAACATGCCTTCCGTGCCAAAATTCATGAACTGTTCATGAATATTGTCTGCCAAGAAGGTGCTGAAATCGAACTGGGTGGTGGGCTTTTCATCAGTGGAGAAAATGGATAGAAAACCCAGAATGGGCTCATCTACCCACTGGTCGGAATAGTACCCTAGCAAAGCACAAAGGGAAGAAATGACTTGGTTACCCTTAGTGGAGAACATGGGCAACGGGTAAGGGGGATTTGTGGAAGGGAATTGAGCGGAGGTGGGAAGGAAAAGCTCGAATATTTGAGCTCTTTGGGGAAAAGTCATCTTCTGATACAACTCTGTAAGGATTTCTAGGTTGAAAGGAGAAACAGAGTCGGCACGGGGGATTTGCATCATCTGGTCTATGTCTTCGGGCGTGATGAGGAACATGGTGTCTCCAGATGAGGAGATGATGGCCCTCTGTTCGAGAATATAGTGAGCTTGGCATTTAAGGGCGAATTCAGGAAAATGGTGGATCTAGGGAAAAAGGTAAGGGGTAAATTGGACTCCCAGAGTCCAATTTCATCGCTCTGGTCCAAGAAAACCTCCCTGAGCCATGAATGGAGGTCTGAGAAATTGAAATCCCATTGGGTATCTGCGATCAATCGGTCTTTGTTGACCAGTGGGATCTTGTCTAGGTCGACAGGAGGCGGGAGAAAAGGATTTTCCTCTCCTTCTGCTTGTCTGGGCTTTGGCGCCATTTTTGCAACAGTACCTGCAATAAACACAAAGTTAGTGGGGTCGACTGACTGTGGATGAAGGTGAATGGATGTAACGAAGGATCAATCGATGAGTTTCTTTGGTGCAATGGGTGAATAGCGAAAGTAGGCGAAATAACGGTAGTTTTATTTAAAATGGGGCCGGTCGGGCATGGGAGACAGGTCAGTTGGATAATGGATAGGTTATCCAGTGATAAATGAACAACGGGCCACTTGGGGGTGAGATGGTAGGTGACGATGGCTGAAAAATACGGACGAGTGATGTGGCGACTAGGGATTGGAGGTAAAAGTCACAATAAGGGGTTGGTCATGAGTGAAAGGGGGTAGGGGACTGACAACAGTTATGGGATGGAACATAACTCGGGAACAAGTG
>CBVK0100991282.1:0-11423 GCA_900067695.1 Picea abies
CGGGTTTTTTTGTAGGTTGTATCCCTTCATTTGTTGGATAATAATAAAGGGAGGACCTGGAAATTTCTCTGGTGGATGTAGCCCACATTGGGCGAACCACGCAAATCTGTGTCTCTCTTGTATTATGTATCTTCTATGTTTTGTTTCCGCATTTGTTTTATTTTATTGCTCCACGATCCTATTTTTCTAATAGAAGAACCGAGGTATGACTGGCCCAAATTAGGGGGTATAAAAGAGCTAACTTGAGGTTGTTTCCCCCTAGATGATTATGAATTTCCTTGAATAATAAGATTCCAATACTGGGCTAGTGATCTGGGGATGTTCTGTCCATATTGTGGATTATATCCCCTGAGTGGGGGTTGTCCTCCAGGGGAGCATGATGCTCCAATTTGGGTTTGACACCCAAATTGAGTTTGCCCCACTGTGTTATATTGCCCACCAATAGGAATCTAATAACCAGAAGTGAATAACGGATTAGAACTTCCAAAGGTGGTAGAGCCACTGGGTCTGAATCCTCCTATAAAAGGTGGATAATACCCTCTGGAGGGGAACTGGGATGGTGTCGGAATGGAATCGGAAGCAACATTATACCCAGGTGAAGTAAAGACTCAAGAAACTCTGGACAAAACTTGGGTAGGAATGGGGATAGAAGCATTCAAAGCATTATACCCAAGAGGTAGTGGCAAGATTTGTCTAGATGAAAGTGGTGTGCCAATAGAAGTTTGACTAGCCACCATATTCCTAGTGGGAATAATCATAGTGTTTGGAACCATTGTGGAATGGGCCTTCTCAAGAGGGGTGGTCGAGCTAGGACCAGCCGACAGTGTCTCTGAACCAGTGAAGAAATAAAAAGTTATACTTTTAAAGTGATCTAAAGGTATCTTAAATGTAGCATATGTCTTAGGTAGTTCAGAAACGACAGGTATATCAACACATGCCTCTGAGTTGGGAGGGTTCTGCCCAGAAGTTGGAGTTCAAAATATGTCAGTGGTCCAAAAGGGATCGTCGTTTTAAGGACTGGTAAGTGGTCCCATTGGTATTCCATAAGTGTCAAGAACAAGTTCTCCAGACGAGTTTAGTCAAAGAATATGCCTCTTGATTCCAGGAGGTATGTGAAAAGCGTTTAAATAATAAAAAATGATTCAAAAGATTTCTAAAGAGTCATTTCTTTCTGCTTGTGAAGGTATGCATTCTTGGATATCACTTTATTGGGGAGAGTCCTCTAATGGGATAGAAATCAAGGGTTGGGAAACTTCTAGATATTCCGAAGGTATTCCTTGCATCCTACGCGAACGACGTGGAGGGTCAATGTTGGCCAAACCAAAAAATTTATGGAAAAAATCAACGATCAACTTTGTAAACAAACAACACTCGCTAATAGAATCTAAGAATCAAAACCAAGGAAACAAAACCTTCTTATTTTGAAGTCACTAGTTAGTGATGAAATCCAACGTCGTGAAAACAAGACAAGAAGGGGCTAGGACAAAGCAAGTGGAAAAGTTACGTTGACAACCTACTTAACGGACTTACACCTTGCTGCAAGATCCCACACATAATTGTGTGTATACCCTCCATGGAGCTCGAGTGAGTTTTCTTAACGTCAATTCCAGATACCGTGAATACTTTACCCTCCACAGTCACCTCATGCAAGACCCTAAGAAGATAGTAAACTAAGGTTACCAAGAACAACAATGATGCTTGGGGAAACAATCGACAGTCCGATCCACGCGCAAAGGCAGGGTATCTAGCCCGAAATCAAATGGAGAGGCTTCCACTCATCATTGTGGGTATAGCTTCAAGCGACCCCCATAATATGTGCAATCTCTACATCGAGATCAACAAAGTAGGGTGAATAACTCTGTCGATCCCAATGTGACCTCATGTTTGACCCTTGTGTGAGAAGGGCTCCCTAGGACAAAATGTTGCAAATTGATTTGAGCAGTCCCTATATCAATATTCTATTGTGTGTTTTGTTCTTTGGAGAGTGTGTCTCACAGTCTATTCCAAAGCTCTAGCCTAGATAATGTTGGTGTAAAAGAGCCCAAGAAAAATAAAAGTTACTAATTAAATTTTAGACTTTCACAATGTTTTTAAAGGTTGTTGTTACTCAATAGGGAGACGGGAATGAAACCAATGTCATGTAAGACCTTGACCCAACAATATGCAAATAGAAATGAATGATGAAAATTTATGTTCAATGAATTCTATCTACAATAGAAAGAAGGTGTTTCTAGAATGATGTAAGATACAAAATATACTTTCTTTTTCCTTAAATGAACACAATTTCAAACAACCATAAACAATGAAGTTCTTCAATATTCTCTTCTCTTAAATGCAATAAACTTTCCTATGTACGATTACTGAAAAGAATGAATAAGTTCACATTCTTCCTTTCTAAAACCAGACCAAGGGTATGACAGAGAAAGGACAAGCAATCCAATAAAATATATACCTTCAACAAGCACCCAAATCAAACTTTCAACAAAGACACAAGTAAAAAATGACAAGAAAGTATTTCTCCAAATGAAAAAGAAAAATGACCTCCAAATCATCAAGAAATCCAGAATATGTAATCAATCCAAAACTTCAAATACAATCAAATACTTTTAATAGAACAAGAACTCAGATAGAAGCTCAGAGATTATACCCTTGTCGATAAAAATCAAAAACAAAAAACTAGAAAAAACTAAGAAGAGGTGTTTGATCTTCGAAACCACCCAACAACAAGTCAAACATCCAGAAAAAGAGTCAAAGAGTGGCAATAAAAGTTCTTCCCAACTGACTAGAGTAAAACTTAGTGTCAACAAAGGTTAAGAGCCAACTCAAAAAATTTCATAGGCGTCGTCACAACCTAGTAGCATATTACAGTGCGGAAATCAAGAGTTTCCACAGGCCATAAACATGTAGGGTGCATAAAGTTTGCACTAAAGAAAACAACCAGGGTGTGGAAATTGAAGGTTTCCGCAGGCTATGTATAGATTACAGTGCAGAAGTGTCTGTAAACAAATAAATTTTGGGAAGAGGTTAAAATATCTAAGTGAACTTTAAATCCAGAGAACCTGAATGGATCTCCTACAGACTCAGAGACTGATTTCACATAAAAAGAATAGGATAAAATAAAATGGCCAACAAAAAACCACAATCAATTCGTATCCCCAGTGGAGTTGCCAATTTTTTTATTGGATAAATCAGTGAATGCAAACATAAACTAATCTACCTAGATCCACCTAGATCTAGAACAAAACAAGACAGGACATGACGCTTTCCCTAAGTTCGTATCATTGAATTTACTACCAAAGAAGGAATATATGACATAACTTAAGATACCACTTCCTTATATCTTTGTTATTCCTTCTTTGCTCCAGTGTTATTGTGAGATAAGATCTTCTATGACACAAACCAACCAAAGTGAAATAAACAATATAGATTCAATGAAAAATTAAACATATGATCAAGGATTCATGTAATAAAATGATAATGGTTTTATGGGAAAGAAACATGTCACCGTATCATATTAAGTAAAAGTGGAAGATACAACCAAATTGACTTGATGTCACAAGTTCCTTTTCGATGGTCCTTTGTTTCAACACACACATACACTTTCTCTGAATTTGTATGAAGATGGTCCACAAGATATTGATGGACAAATGGAGGCCTCAAGCATAAGTTGTAACATGATATTGCACATAGTCTTCATCCTATTCTTTCAGAAATTCTTTGCTCAATATTGCTTTAGATTTTCCATGAGAAACCTATCATTATATAGGAGAAGGTGAAGTGGTTAAAAGGATGAGGATGATCCCACCAAATCAGAAAATCCAGTAGGATCACAACCATCTAGACGCCACCTCACATTCTAGAATATCCTCCTTCTAGAAACTTCGTGAAGCTCTTGCTTTATTTATCTTCAAGTGTCACTGGACCCTGTCTATATAGTAGCCTACAGAAATCCCGTAATCCAAACATAGAGTAGCCTGCGGAAACCGAGGATTTTCACACTATGTGACACTGTTAGCCTGTGACGTCATTCTTAAAAAATTTCTTGTAGGGGAAGAACTTAGTCTTTTTCCTCATGTAAAAGATTGTTTTGAGAGCTTGAACACATGCTTGCATAGTTTTCATCAGTGTGACCAAAATAATGTGTAACACATGCTTAGAACAGATGGATGAATGAGTGCGCAAAAAAATAGAACTAGTGTCGATCTTACTAATCACAATGTAGTAGAAATGAGTTGTCTCTGACACAATTTGAAAAACTGTTCTCGGTGAAAAAGTTGATAGAATAGGTAGACAACAATGTAACACATATTTCCAATGGATAAGAGACCCTCATTAATTCAGTTCAATTTGTTACAACGTGGTCCCAATGGTCTGATGGTGGGCTTGCTGACTATAAATATCATTCTACCCATTTGTGGCATCATTCTAATGGTTATATTGTATCCAACGACTATATTTCTTTGTCATGGCGAAGTTCCATGTGACTTTGTTTTGATATCCTGACGAAGTTCCAGTTTTGTAAATTCTGCTTCTGTGAAGTTCCCTCTGGAACCTTCTGTAACTTTTTGATCTTTAATCTCTTCTTGCTTAGTTTTCTAGCCTCCTTTCCAGTGAGATTTGTCTCATTATTCCTCTTTCCATTCTGATTCTTATCTTCCCTTGGCATAGTAACTTCGCATTGTTGATATTCTTTCCTAGGGTTCAAGGGAAATACTTCTTCTCTATTTGGGATAGGTGCTTCAATCTTCTATGAGTCTTCTTTTGTTCTTCCAATGTCGACATCCAAGTTTTTGGTTTTAAATAGCTTCGATATGTTCTCCTATTCTAAAATCAAGTGTGTGATCCTCCTAGTCATGAAATATTTTAATTCTTTCTTTTTCTGCTCTAAGACTTCTTCTTCTTTCCCTCTAGCTTGATCCCTTTCAATCGAAGGTTTTCCTAGTAATATAGAAAATAGTGCACTATTCTCAATAAATTTAACAACTTCAAAATATTCTTCTTTCGAAGTTCCATGGGCAATCATAGATATCTGGGTAAGTCTTGCACATAGGGTTATCATCTTTCCTCTAAATAATCCTATTCCTCCCAATGAAGGAATCATAGCAGGATTTCCCAAACTTTCCCAATTTCTTTCTGTCATGATATTCACCCATGTTTCTTCATCCAAAGTACAGTCAATGTCAAAGTATCCTATTCTTACTTATATTTTTTCTTTCTCTTTTAATATCTCTGATAGATTAGTATCTCAGTGGTCATTCAGGGTTTTTTTCATCTATAATAGTACAATCTTTGATTCCTTTTGGGGCTCTTCCATGGTCTCTATTTCTTGACCTTTCTCAGGGTCTACCTGTTCCATATTCAATCTTTCAATATTAGCAATCATTCTAGGACAATCCAAAACTTCATTATCCATATCCTTACAACAAAGAAAACTAGGTTTTCTACTGGGGAAATCCTTAGCAAGATGTCCTGGTCTTCTGCAAATGTAAAAAAGAGTTAATCCTCTCCTTCTCTTAAATGATCCCCATACTTTCCTGTACTGCGCACTAGAATCATGGTAGCTAACCTGAAAAAAAATCTTTCTAGGATCCTACATCCATTTGTTAGTCCAAACATTCTTTCTATGCATAGGAATAACATATCTTTCACTATTCTTATCAGATCTAATTATATCAAATCTTCCTTCTTCTAGTTGCTCCCTAGTTTTCAAGCTAGGACAAAAATTATCAAACATACCTAGATCCATACTTTTGAAACAAAAATTTCCACTTAAACATACCTAGATCCATACTTTTGAAACAAAAATTTCTACTTATCTTACTTTTGACAGAGCACAAATCTTTTAGATCTAAAAATTTTCACTATACTTACCTCTATCAGAGCACAAATCGTTCAGATCTTACCTATTTTCTTCAGATATGCCTCCTTCCTTCGCACATAGATTCTTCTTCCTCAGTTCCCAACAATCACATTTTTAGGTTATATATTCACACAAAGCTTATTCTTCCTCAGTTCCCAACAATCACAATTTTAGGTCCCGACAACATAACCATTTGTTGGCACAGGGGCAGACCCAAGGTTCAACACTACAACAATGCACCAACAAAACCCTAACTACCAGCCCTTTTGGAAACACTTGCGAAGAAGATGAAGACTCACCCAAGGTAGAGGCAGGGGTGGTTATAGGACTTCAGTGTTTGCAACCTTAGCTGGGACACAGATCTGTGATTGTAACACCTTAACAGATCACTTAGCAAGTATCATTCATTAATATTTAACCTTATTTCAGAGCATAGCTAAACCCTAACAATAGAGCATCATAGTATTCAACCAGATCTAGTATGTTCAAGCACTAAGAACACCCACATAGGTCAGATCTAGTATTCATACATATTATTAAGCACGTAGCATCAACAGATATATCTATCATTAATCTATATCAAAGCATCTAAACAAGTAAACACATCAATACATTGCACAAAGCAACCATAACATAGGATATACGTGGTTCACTCCCATCCTAGGGCTACGTACACCAACTCTTCATGTTCTTTATTAGCTTATTTCAATCTCCTTACATGCACAGAGCCTTAAGAACAATTTCACAAAGGACAAAAGATCTACGCACTTCGCTATATCCTCCTTCCCTGAGTTATAGCACAAAGTCTTCCACAGTCTCTTACAATCACTTGCACTTAGCTCTGCAAGCCTCACACAGTATGCATGAAGAACTTACAACTATTACTTTCACTTAGCACACTTAGGCATTTCTTACATCACCTAGATTTCTATTTATACATTACAAAATTGGGCCTAAACATGGGTAAACCCATGAGCCGACATTCCCATACCTGTTACATAAGCCCAAAACCCAAAAATCCCTAAAAAGGGGTTGAGATCCCACAATCTTCACTTCGTCTTGTGTTCCACCTTCAACAGCCTATCGAAGTCCCAAAAATAGGTCAAACATGACCAAGAATCCTCAAAACTTGGTCAAGGGACAATACTGTTTGTTGAAGGGATACATGGCAAGAGAGAAGCGTTTTGCTGACTTGCAATGTGAAAAATCTCAAAATGTGGAGTCACGGAGAATGCACGAAATCCAAATCCATGAAGTGATCATAGTTGTTCATCAAGGAAGGACATGTGGCGATAGATCAACATTTCTCTAAATCGTGAATCGGGAAGTTGGATGTAGAATATTGTGAAAACTCGCGAAACAGGAAATCACGACTTAATCAAAACCATTGTTTGGAGAGATATTGATGACCATTGATATGATCCAAACATTTCACAATTTCAGATATCGGACGATTGGGAGAATGGAGGTGAACCAAATCAGAAGTTTGCGAGTTGCGAAATCCCAATGCACTTGAATGTTGGGCCCCAGGTTGTAGTCGAAGGTCATATCAGAAGGATTTAAGGTAGGACCTAAGGACCATTATCTCTTATTGGGGTTTCAAGGCTTGGAGTAGTTGTTTTTATCACAACGAAAAGTCTCGACATCGTGAAACATGATGCACCCTTTATGGGCTAATCTAGTGGTCACATGGGGAAGGAGATCGTGCTTAGTGATTGTTTTCACGGGACGGAGTTCAGAAGGACCTGTGGATTTTTTTAATAGAGTTTCCAGCAAGGACCAAAGAACTGTTCCATCTCAAGGAGGGAGAATGATCCAGAGACTGGGAGGTCACATAACTGTGAAGGGGAGGGGGGCTGCATCAAGTGGTATCAGAGAAAAGATTTTAATTTTTTGTAGAAAAGAGTAGATAAAGAAAATACACTTATACCAAGTGGTATCATAGATTAGTTTTTGTTTGCAGACAACAGGAAAAAGAAGGATGGTGAAAGGATATAGTCAGAAGAAAGAGAAAGAGGAGAAAAGAAAAAGTTTTGTTTACAGATGGTAGACAAAGGTGAGACAGATGAAGGAGACAAAGTATTGATGCTCTGTGTGTGATTTTTAGCAAGGTGTACAGTAAATGGTAGAAAACTAGATGAGTTGAAAACAGAGGGTGAAAAAAAAATGGCTACTGAAGGCCATAGGGGTGATCAAGGCAAGGACCGCTAGTAGAAAACAAAATGTGAGATAGATAAAGAGCTCAAATAAATAAAAGAAAATATGGAGAGGCTAGAATTGAATATGCAGCGGGATGCAAAGGTACACTGGGCATTTGAATGACCTTTGAAGAGGAAAGTAGAATGGCATGTCCAGAAGTTGATAGCCAGAAGGAAGAAAAAAAAGTTGAAAAGGTGGTTGAGGCATGATGAAAACCTCAGTGACATAGAAGATAAAGTGATTTACATCTGTGAACCAGAATTTGGAAAAATACTTAGTGATGATGAGGATGAGAGATTAGATAAGGATCTCGTAAACTTCCATGGGGGAAGAAGTGAAATTTCAATTTTCCAGGTGGGAAATGGAAAGAGATCAGTGGAAGGTCTCATATAATGGAAGAGAAGAAGTGAAGAAAGATCAGATTTCCAGGTGGGAAATGACATGGGATCATTAGAGGATCTCATAGAATTCCAGGAGAGGAGGGAAGAAATCCCATTTTGTCACGTAGGAAAGGGAGAGGAGATGAGACTATCTGATAGTCTCATAAACTCATAGGTGAGTTTGGATCAACAAGGAATGATGACAGAGGATGATCAGAAGATCATTTTGATCACTGGGGGAATTGAGGTATTCCTACCAAGTAGCCCAGTTGAGGCCAGAGCATGTGTTGAATATGCAACAGCATAAGAAAGACAACCATTAGAGACTACTAAAGAGGAGGAGAAGGAGAAGATACTAGTGTCTACTGCAGCAGAAGAGGAGTAACTAATCCTTACCAATGACCTGACAACAGGCTATTGGGTAGGTGAAGCTGTTACTGGCCCTTAAAAGGAACTGATGGAAGATTAACTATAGTTTCTTAGTTTCTTAATTAAGGGTCTATTATTACCTGAAACCTGACTGATATTCTCACTCCATGGGAGAAATAATTCAACGTGTTGGAGGATTTTTTGAACCATCCAGAGAATGAAAATGACTTCCATGAAGAGACAATCAAGCAGATCAAAGAAAAATTCTAGTCTAAAGAGAATCTGGAAGAAGATGGAGTTGAACCAACACAAGAAGAAATGAAAGAAGCTAATATTTCAAAGGAAGTGACTGAGGAACCATTCTGTCAAGAAGAGACTGCAAAATTTGATTCTAGAGAAGAGTGTCAAGTTAAGGCCCCAAGATATGGATAAAAAAACACGGGGGACAAGTTGATATACCCATTGGTAAGAAGGAAGATTTGCAGCCAAGAATATTGCATAAAGGGAACTAGTTCGAGGAGCAGTTGGAAGAAATTGTAACTGAATCAATACCAAGGAAGTTCAGTGAGGAAAGTGTAGAACTCAAATCTGCAGCAGAATGGAAATTTAGTATTACATGAGAAGAATATAACATGATATTTCAATATAATATGTCCTTTCATTAGCAAGAGGAGGAGATGCAGAAAAATAATTTGCATGAAGGAAGGAATCAACCAACATAGAAGTTGCATAGGTTGATTGAAGAAATCATGAGGCTGATGTTGAGGTCAAAACAATAAGTAATTAGCAAGGAGAAGTTGAACAAAGAAAGGAAGAAGAAGAAGGAGAAGCAGAAGAAACATTAGCAAAGAAGAGGAGCAAGTAGACATCTCCAAGAGAAAGTTTGGGATCCAAGTGGATTTCGACATAAATGAAGAGCTCATGAGCATGAGTGCATGAATTTTTCAGAGCAATGGGGTACGATGCAAGAGCATATTTCCTTCTTGAAGGACACATCAGCAAAGAAACACGTCATCACACATATGAAGATAAGGAGAGGCGCTGACCCTCTCATTTTCAAAATCTGAAACATTAAATTATGTAAATTATGTGTAAGGTTGATAAAATGCCAAAGCCATGCCTTTGGACAGGGGTGGATGGGTTCATCTAAGTGACCAAATGTAAGTAGGTTCAGATCCATGGTAGCTATGGATCTATGTTAAATGGAATGAGTTATAGGATAAGGTCTCTTAACTTAGACGATGATCGCATTTTAGGCGGTGGAGAGGATAAGATGAGAGAGATCCCTCTTTTGTAAATATGAGAAATATTTCGTATCGAGAGTTCTTGAATTATATTAGAACATAATAGTGATAGAGTAGGAGAGGAAGAAAATAACTCAGACTCTATGATAGCCCAACCTTGTACATGGTTCTAAATAGACATCGATGTTAATACAAACCAATCATTTTTCTTGCACATGATTTGTCTCAGTGTATGTATGCAATTCAATGAATGATATCTGTATGTTGATATATGTTGTAGATGTATGATAGATTTCATCTACAGGGATAGACAAAATTTACTATCTAGAAGTTCATCTTATTTCAGTTTGATTTCTTTAACTAGTGCAAAGAGAGAACATCTGAATTCTATTTTAAGTTCAGGAAGAACGTGTCAGCAGGGCACACCATAAGAGTTATAGACTCAAGAAAGGAGTCTCCAGGTTGTTGAATAGTGTGGAGGAAAGACTATGTAGAGGAATACATAGAGAGAACATAATTGTTGAAGATTTTGTAAGGTTATGCAAGGAGTGCATGCATAGTGCAAGGAGTGAGTGTGAAGAAGTAGTTTTCAACTTAAAAGCTCAGAAGAGATAGTGGGGAGATTTTGTATGTAGAGGGTGCATATTGAGTGCAAAGAGTGCATATACGAACAAAATTTTGTTGAAGTTTGAATTCTTAGGAGATCAAGTACAGAGTATGACAGGATGGCATTAGAATGACTTTTGAAGAAGACACAGAGTGCAAGTGTGCGCAGGGAAATATTTAAACTTCATTTACCAGAAGCTCAACAGGAGTAGCGGTTTTAAATCTCGAGAGGAGAAACTTAGAAAAAAATTCTAAATTCTTAAGGATTGAAGTTCGAAAGAGGAACACGCATAGAAAGTTGAGCGGTAGAAACCCTTCAGAAAAGGAATTTGAAGGTTGGATAAGATTGAGGGTTGAGATTCATTTGGGAAGAGCCAAAATATTCTAAATATTTAGATGTCAGAGAGGTAGCACACTAGTTAGTGTGAAGACTCATCAGAATTTTGCAAGGTTAATGAATTTGATAGAAGAAGAGTGAAATTCATGAAACCATGAATTGTGAAATACCGAAATCATCGAGACCATTCATTGAAGGGATACATGGCAAGAGAGTAGTGTTTTGTTGACTAGGAGGGTGAAAAAGGTCAAAAGGTGGAGTCGCAGAGAATGTGCGAAATCCAAATCTGTGAAGTGATCATAGTCATTCATCAAGGAAGGACACACAACGACAGAATGACATTTTGCTAAATTTTTGTTAATCCCTAATATTAAGTCATTACCCCTTAATTGGGGCATATTACATTAGTAACATTATTTTATTTATGT
>CBVK0100991285.1:0-10359 GCA_900067695.1 Picea abies
ATGTTGGACAGGTTCTAAGGATATAATCAGATCATGGTCCACCAGGACGACAGAGAAAAAAAGGCTTTCACAACTCCATGGGGAACGTTCATGTATGCCAAGATGTCATTCAGCCTGATGAACATCGTAGCCACTTTTCAAAGGGCCATGGACATCGTGTTTGCTGATGGAAAGGAAAAATTCACCGTGATTTATCTGGACGACATCACAGTGTACTCTGCCTCCGACAAACAGCATCTTGAGCACCTGAAGAGAGTTTTCCAGAAGTGTAGAAAATTCGGAATATCACTGAATCCAAAGAAGTCTCACTTCGCGGTGGAAGAAGGAAATATGTTGGGGAACATCATTTCCAAGGAAATATTTAAGATAGACCCCAGCAGGGTTGAAGGTATCTTGAATATCGGCACCTCGCATGGTAAAAAGGAGGTGCAATCCTTCCTGGGAAAGATAAATTTCTTGAAGAGATTCATCCCAAACCTGGCGAAAATCATAAAACATATAACTTGCATGATCAGGAAGGGAAACGATATCAAGTGGAACTCAGAGGCCAAGAAGTCTTTTGAAGATATCAAAGTGGCACTGACTAAATCTAGGCCAAGAAGTCTTTTGAAGATATCAAAGTGGCACTGACTAAATCTCCTATACTAGCCAGCCCAGATTTTATGAAAGATTTCCTCCTGTTTTCTTTCACCTCAAAACACACTATTGTTGGCGTGCTACTACAGAAAGACAAACAGGATTTCGACAAACCCATAGCTTATTTCAGCTGGACACTACGCGATGCTCCACTAAGGTATGACATTATGGAAAAATAGGTGTACGCCTTAGTGAAAGCCTTGAAATAATTCAGGAAATACATATTACACTCCCATGCCATCGCTTTTGTACCCAACAGTTCAGTAAAAGATATCCTGACTCAACCTAACCTGGAAGGAAGGAGAGGCAAGTGGATAGCGGCCATGTGACTCAACCTGACCCAGAAGGAAGGAGAGGCAAGTGGATAGCGGCCATGTTAGAATATGATCTTGAAATCAAGCCTACAAAGTTGATCAAAGGTCAGGGTCTCACAAAGTTAATGGCGCAGTTGGACTGCGACGTTGTAGAATGAATTTCGTCGTTGATCTATCGGAATGCCCTCAAGAAGAAAAAATTGAACAGGCGCCTCAGCAATTCATTGATTCGCCATGGTATGTGGACATCATCTATGTGCTGGAGAATCTCAAGGCCCCTCTAGGTGTGAGTAAGAATAAGGCCAGATTTCTCAAGCTTAAAGCAGTTAAGTTCTGCATCCTAGACAACTCACTCTACTGGAAAGACCCCGGGGGAATATTGTTGAGTTGTTTGTTGGAAGACGACAGGAAGCGGGTCATACAATAATTTCACAAAGGCAACTATGGAGGACACCACTATTGGAAGACCACCGTGCAAAAAATCCTAAGTGCGGGTTATTACTAGCCTACAATTTTCTTTGACGTATATAAGGAGGTCTCTAGCTACCATGAATGTCATATTTTCGACGGAAGAAGAAAGTTGCAGCACCTACCACTAAAGTCGATCTCAGTCGAAGCACATTTCATGTAGTGGGGTCTAGATTTCATAGGAGAGATAAATCTTCCATCCTTTGCACAGCACAAATGGATACTCATGACCACTGACTATTTGACGAAATGGATAGAGGTGATTCCCACGAAACAAGCTACCAACACAATAATCATCCAATTCCTAGAGACGAACATCCTGTTGAGGTTTGTGTGTCCCGTTAAGATCATTACAGATAATGCAGCCACATTCAAGTCTAAGAGGATGGAGAGAAATTTTGTCAGGATTATAACATAACCCTGGGGCATTCCATGACGTACTATCCGCAAGGAAACGGGTTAGCAGAATCCTAGAATAAGAGCCTGACCAGGATCATCAAAATACTCATGCAAGAAAATAAGAGAGCCTGCCATAAAAATCTTATCTACTTATTGTGGGTAGATCGGGTTACCACCAATAATTCCATATCAACTTCGCCTTTCCATATTGTTTACGGTGTGGATGCAATTTTCCTTACTTCACTAGGACCGCCCGTCAAGAAGCTGTTGCAAGAACAGGAGGCTGAGCCAAATTTTGCACAGAGGAGAATCAATCTGCTAATTCACACCCAGCAGGCAGGAGAGAAGGTGTACGATCGATCACAGCTCCTTCAGGAGAAGATAAAGAAGGCTTTCGACAAGTGTTCGAAGTAGGAATATTTTCAGGTCGAAGATTTGTTGCTGAGATGGGATGTGAGAAATGAAGGTAAAGGGAAGCACAGAAAGTTGGACTACCTTTGGATAAGTCCTTTCAAAATCAGTGCATACTACAGAGACAATGTAATTTCCTGGAAGGATTAGATGGAGAATGCATTGGTTGGGGGGCTGTAAATGGCAGGTTCCTCGAGTATCACTTAACAAAATAAAGGTCGTTTAAGTCATTTTTCATTGTAAATAGTCATTTTATTTTTTGCGTCGAGTCAGTAGGTCAGCAGAAAATTGAAGCCCGAAATGAAGGCCCTAAGTTTATGCTGAAGTTTTAGAAGCTGCGTCGATAGGTTTAGTTTTTTATCCATCTATCATTTATTTTTCTCAATGTCTAGAGGTCAAATAAAGCCCAATGGTCAGGCACCTGGTCTACTGTTCTTTGCTACCTCGCAGGGAGGATAGCATCCCTGTTGGAGCCAGCTGTTAGCGCTACCATTTTTCTTTCCAGTTAGAGTCAGTTTTAAGTCACGTTGTGACCCATGTGTCCAAACATGTGAGGTCAGGTACATAGCACCGTGAGATCAAAGTCAGCAAGTGGTCAGTTGGCCCTTGGAGATGGGAAGGGATGTCAGAGTCGAAACTGGCATAATTGGTATGGGCATGTCTTTTCCAAAGAGTCGAGTCATGTTAAGAAACCAGTCTCTACGTGCCCCAAGTCAATTCAAGTAGTTAAAGGAAGTCACATTGGCAAGTACACCATTTATTATCAGTTCATCATGAAGGCCAAGGGAATGAAAAATCACAGCTTTTGTATCATGCATGCCCAACAAGCCTTATCACTTGTATCCTACACATGGGGATTTTCCATGGAAAACCTGTAACTCGACTCAAAACATCTTGTCGCCATGAATTCACTCTCCTCCAACATGATTCCTTCTTTTGTCCGACTCGTTATAAATCTCGGATGCTCGACACTATTTTTAGTCATAGAACTAAGCCCACAGTCTGTTTGCAATTTCCCTTGCCAGTCCAATTTGTTCAAAATCCCCCCCCCCTTATGCATCTACTGGATATACTGCGCGCAGAATACACACTACTCGTGCCCTAGCGACCTCTCAGAGCATAAGGAAAGGTGTGCAAAGCAGCAGAATTGCAAGGTCCAAGCCCCAAAATGACTATGATTTGTTCTCACTTGCAGCAAACATTCCCAAAGACGTGAAAGGAGTTATTCCTTTACCTGCAGAGAAGATCGGATCAAACCGTGTGGAACCTGAAGTGGAGGGATTTGCACAGGAAGGGAAGACAATAGAAGCCCCGTCTCCTCAACAACAAATGCCTCAGAGGGGGAAGGCCAAGGAAGAACAAGAAAGTTGTGGAAGCTAGTCTTTCAGAGGAGCCTTGTGCTAGATCAGTTCCTGAAGAACTACTCATGCACATCATCTAGCTAAATCCTACTGGAGGATCGAGCCGCGAAGGCAGGAGAAGAACAAGGAAAGTGGATATCATAGGAGCGAATGATCAAGAGCCATCTCAACAATTAAAGAAGGCAAAGTTGGCTATCGCTGAACTCTATCAGGAAAAAATGGAGTTGAGGTGATAGCTAGAAACAAAGACTATGGAAGTGTCAGCAATGCAGGGTCACAAAGGGAATGTGGCATGGCTAAACAGACAACTCAAAGAGGTGCAAGACACCATTGTACAGCTACAAGAATCACAGAGACTGACTGAACAAAGGCATGCAGAGTATTCAAGAGAATGCGAAGCATCCTAGAAGGAAGCCCGCGTGGCTCTTACCAGCGCGAAGAAGAAATGAGTCTAGTTGGCGCTCATCTCTGTGTCTGCACACATAAAACAAATCTTGGCAATTTTGAAGGGCAGGTTTCCCCAAAGCACTCTACCATTTTGATAACGGTCATGACAATCAAACAGCCACTTGCTGCACACATTTTTCCAGCAAATGAGCGTGCAACAAAAATCAAAGTCGTTATAGCAGATAACAGGTTCCTGCCAGACACCTATTCGCTTGGACACCTGATCAAAGGGATACACTGACACATCTTTTCTTCATATTGAGACCTGACCTATGATCAGATCCTCGTGGAAAATTTGTGAACAATCATGGGTAAACAGACGTGATTACTGTCTATTTTTGGAAAGCGCCATGCGAAGAGTCTCCAACGCATGCTATTCAGTTTTTCTAGTTTTAGGGTTAGCTAGAAAGTAGGGTAGCCCAAGCGATGCCCTCATTTATATATTTCATCTTTTCGATGTAAGCTGGGTTGGTTGGTAAATTTGGTAGACAACAGCTTGTATGTAATTTGAGTTTTTGACCGAAATTTAATGCAAAGGTCCTGTAACCTGACGAAAAGATTCTAGCTGTAGCAGTTAGATGTATTGTGCCTCTTTCTTTATGTATGTGCCTCATGTCATCTTTATTCATATCTTTTTCTGTCTATTTCAGAACGAATTTTCGAACCTATGAATTTGTCATGCAACGCCCCTTGTTCGCACCACTTAGACAAAACATTTTCCTCTAAAGCTAACTCCGAATTCGCCCACAATGGCGCTCTGAGTTACTTCCTGTGTTTTCTCCCGCTACACATTATGGTTTTACATTGAAGATTGTTGCTCGACTAGCCTTATCCTCTCAAGTTTAGTCACTGAGTCATTTGTCTCTGTCATTTCCTCAAATCGACTCCATAGCCCAAGTTTTACTTTCTTGTGCCAATATAACCAGAACCCATTATATCAAAGGTGTTAAATATAACCATTGCTTTCAAAGCCATATCCCGCACGGAGACCATGCCTCCCGAGAGAGCCCTCTCCAAATCCAAAAAGGCTAGTTTTGGGTCTCAAAGTTGGTTGAAAAAGTTACCTTCGTCATTTGTTTATCAGCCGAACAGATTTACAGAGTGCTAACAATATGAACCATTGGCCATAATAATGGTTGGTAAACCTATAGTATTCAGTGTGAATGGATTATATAACTTCTATGAGAATTACAACTTTATGAAAAGGATTGAACCAACTGACATATTCCTTGGGTCCATATAGAAAAATATTATGTACATAAACATTTATAACAAAAGAGTACTTCAAAAGGAAACTATTATAAGCACTAGTTACGAGGAACATAAATGCCCCAAAATCTATGAGATCATTGTCGTAAGTGACATATCCAACAAAAGTTAATCAATGTGCCAAATGGTGTGAGAGTATGAGTCTAGGAGTAAAAAAATGATCAAGGTGAGTGCAAAAACCAAATTGTAAGAAATATATCACAAAAATAATATTTGATATTGCAATAGTCACCGTGTTGGTTGCTAAAGGGTCATTATCATCATTATTGTATGATGTTCCTGAACCATCCGCTTAATATTTTGGATTGTGGACCTTAATATCCCAACCGTGGTTTTCCAATTATCACAATTGCATCATAACTTTAAAAAATGAACAATGCCAAGGTAAATCTTTTATAATTAATTTCCTAATTTACATACTATGAAGCCATGTGGTAATTTTCTCTATGCTTTCTCACTACTCAAATAACTATGGAAGCACTCCCAACACTCCTTAACTACTTGTCCAACCATGTGTTTATGATGGTCATTAATGTAGTGTGAACACTACAAATAGAGTGAGGCTTTGGAGATGAAGCAAAAGGTTCTCAACTCATAGTATAGGGGGCCCACCCCAATGGTCTAGGAGTTGATGGAAGTGGGTGACATCATGTTGATTATTATAATATTGAATGGTAAGCTTAGTAAATGACTTGAAATAAAAACAATCATAGTTGTAATACCCTAATTTGATTTTTCTAATTTTATGCATGCATGGACAATGGTGTAAATAATTTTCATGATCGTTATGGATTATATGAATGGTACTTCATGATGTAAAAAGTGTACATAATGGTTACTTGACCATGAAAATATTCTTGGTAGGAGCTCAAGGCCATTTAGTCACACTAAACAATATATATACTATTTTAGTTTTCATGAAGTTGATAAGCTAATATGAATGGTACTTCATGATGTAAAAAGTGTACATAATGGTTACTTGACCATGAAAATATTCTTGGTAGGAGCTCAAGGCCATTTAGTCACACTAAACAATATATATACTATTTTAGTTTTCATGAAGTTGATAAGCTACACGATGTAAGTTTAAAAGGATGAATAATAAAAAAATATGGTAATATGGACACCATTAAAGTAAGAGGGGGTTATGAGGTGATAAGTCGCTCCCTCCTAAACTAGCAATAGGTAGTGTGAGAAAGTAGATCCCTGAGGGAATGTTGGACACCCTAATCCTATGCACATAAATGCTCACATATCACCATCTTCCTATATATGCTTCATCATAAAATTTAAGTTTTTTTCCATTATCCATGCTTAATTTTTTTTCTTCCCTCACTTAGAGTAAATATTAGCTAAGGTAGTGAAGTGAGATGTTGTTATCGAGGTTGAATATTAGCACTGAGCTCATATTCTTATGTGTAAACTACATATGAGAATGATAAAGGTAGTTGATTAAATCATTGCTGCCATGAAGGATTTAGAAGTGTAGGATTGAGAATCTTTTTTTCAAAGTCATTGGATGGAAGATAAGTTGATTTTACATGCACACATACATACTTAGCAAGCTATTCTAAATATATCGTAACACATATACATATAAATTTTATTGTTAAGGTTCAAGGGAATGATTTTCAAAACACCATACTATTTATGATGTCTTTAAAAACACTATTGCAAATTTTGATAAAATTATTACATAAAGTATGAACCTATATATCTTTAATTTTGTTAAAAAAAAAATGAAAAGTTAAGGTCTTAATAATGTCTTTTTGGTGAGTTAGTATTCTATTTTATTATTATTGTACACAAAGTATAGAAGTAGTGATCAGTGTAGCTTGCCATTAAGGAAACTATGATTACAATGGTTCAAAAACAACCATAATGTTATTAGGCTTGATATATAGAGCATTGTACTTTAATATAGTTTTGATGAACACAATTATGTCTAAAATTGTGATAAAACCTCTAGATATTCTATGTTTGCTAGGGTTTCTATAACTATTAATCATTAGGGAAAAGTAAAAAATAACCGAAAGAATACAACATAGAACCTAGTCCTCATCTTCAGTGTTTGAATTGACATGGATAATTACTGAGGTGAATTTTATTGGCTTTTCTAGTTCTAGAAAGTTGTTTTCTTGTTGATGATCTTACCGTTGGTGATCTTACCCAAGCATTTCCATGTTCCATAGGAATTTGATGAGGGCTTCATATTCCTTATCTAGGAATTTCGTCCTTTTCAAGACTTTGAAATCCCATTTCTTTTACCAGTTGCTTAGCTAAGGATTTGATCCACCTAGAACTATGCTCCTTCACTATTGATATTTGATTGAATGTTGCTTAGCTAAGGATTTGATCCACCTAGAACTATACTCCTCCACTATTGATATAACTTTGAGAAAACCATGTATTTATTGATATAACTTTGAGAAAACCATGTATTTGGATCCAAGTCATGATTTCTAGGTGTTTCCCCTTTTTTTTCTTGCCTCTCTATTCCATTTCACGCCCATCACACACGCCGTTCCACAAAGAATAGAGTGTCGGCCATCACGAAAAGGATGTGAGTGTTGATCGTACCACAAAGACTGCAGAC
Organism: Picea abies; assembly: GCA_900067695.1. Lineage (NCBI taxonomy): Eukaryota > Viridiplantae > Streptophyta > Pinopsida > Pinales > Pinaceae > Picea > Picea abies. The sequence continues at coordinate 7,902 of CBVK0100991285.1, forward strand.
TGCGATCCGTACCATCACACACGCCGTTCCACAAAGAGTATCGATCAACACGCAAAGGATGCGAATCATGCGAGTGTCGATCATACCACAAGGAGTGCGATCGGTACCATCAAATACGCCGTTCCACACAAAGAATATGAGTACTGGCACAAAGACTGTGATCGTTACCATCACACAAAGTATGTGAGTGAAGAATATAGAGTACTGAAAATCACATAAAGAATGTGTCTGTGTTAACTGTATCACAAATAATGTGAATATCAACCATCACACAAAGTATGTGTGTTCTCTTATGACATAGAGTGCGGGTGTTCACATGGAGTCGTATCAATGTTACAGGTTTGTGGGCACAAAATTCGTTCCAGTTCTTGCTACATTTATGTGTATAAAATAGTTCAGCAGAAAGAGAAGGCTGCGCGTAATTTTTTTAATCACAGGCGACATCCAACCTTTGCTGCTAATATCCCACAAATTTTTCTATGGAGAAAAACTTTTGAGAGTATCTGCGGCTGCATAGGCTCTCCTTCATGTTATCGTTGGAGTGCCCCGGGCGTCCGTGGGTGATCATGGGAGGAGATTGGACACACAACGTGCAGACTCTCCTAATATTCCAGGCCGAAGCTCCGCGCGAAAGGTACTGCTATAAGTTTCATGCCTGTTTTTTTCTGGGCTCGTTAGCTTTGCTCTACTGTAATATAATGGCTTTTCCTTCGCTGGTTCGCTTTCCTCCGGACCAATGACCAACATCATAGGGACAAATCCAAACCACAAGAAAGAAGCCACAAGATTTTAGGGCCAAACCACCTGAATCTTCTTTTATATTGTTACAATTTTTAGAATTGTTGTTACCGATGTTGTTGGCTACCTCTATGGCTTATCAACAGAAGAGATGGTCAAATCTCAGTTTTCATCAAATTTCGGTCCTTCTCTTTGAAATTTGAATTTGAATTTGATTGTTTGTAATTGCCGTTACCGATGTTGTTGGCTAACTCTATGGCTTGTCAAGAGAGAAGAGATGCTCAAATCTCAGCTTTGATCAAGGCAAGTGAAATTTCGGTCTTCCACTTTGAAATTTGAATTTGGTTGTTTGTAACTGCCCTTTAAAATTGCGTTGAATGTCCACGGTGATCCTATGTGAACCTTGGAAATGGCGAATTTGTACAATAGACCTTGGAGACCGCCTTTCTTCTTCTTCTCCTTGGTGCCTTTCCTTTCTATTTGAAGTCTAATAGACTCTCTCGGCTCTTCAATACGTTGAAGACAGGGCTCTTCTTTTTGCACAGATCCCCTTGACCAGAAGATTGTGATGCTGAATTTGTGCTTATGGCGCTCCGGCTAGGACAGTGGCAATTGTATTCTGTGACCTCATTGTTGGTTTTGGAGAATGCCATGAAAGGATCTACCTTGGGTTGAGGAACCCAAACTTAATCCATTAATCTTGTTAGCCTTCAACCTCAAGCTATCCATGTGCCCCGTGGGGAATGCGGTCAATTGCACTGGAACTTGAGACAATCATATTATTAGATAGTATTATTATGATTGTTAGATGTCTGATTTGAATATATTTCATTTCTTGCATTTTCTCAGGAAAAGCTTAGACATCAAAAAGCCTTGCAGAAATTAAAGGCGATATTGTCATTGGGAGCAGACTTGAAGGAATTAAACACTTGAAGGGATTAAAAGAATTACTATAATCTGGATTAGAATTTGGTTCTGTGTTGGTGAGTATCAATTCTCATTGAGAATTTCATAACTTGCAACTAAAACTGAAAGTTCACAATACTTATATTAAATCTAAAACTTGAAACTAAAAGTCCAGAATACTTATATTAAATCTAAAATTCACTCTTTTGTATGGTGTTCAGCAAGATATTATATCTGGACCTGTTAAAACGCTCCTAAAGGATATAGAGCAGGTAAACTTTATTACTGCAGGACTTCTCGTCGCATATACTTTAGAAAGATTTGACAATCTTTCCATCAACGAAAACTACTAGCATCTTTTACAATAAATGGGATTGAAAGAAAGCCTCAGAGACATGAGATTGAAAGAAAGCCCCAGAGACATGCAGGATGTAATCCAACACGCAATAACATTGATAGCTGAAGGGGCAATCATGTGTTGTACACAGATTGAGTTTTCCCCTTGGAAAAGGTAAGTACTCAGCATTCTATGGTTTGGTTTATCTTATTTACCACGTTGTGTATATAGTACAGGTCTGTTGTCATAAGCAAATGCACACAAAGCTCGTGGTTAATACCCAAAAATAGCAAATGCACACAAAGCTCGTGGTTAATACCCAAAAATAGGAAAGAAATGTTTTTAGTGGAATTTCATTGTTTGATTGCAGCTTCTTCTTAGCGTCAAAAAACAGCGTTGTGTATATAGTACAGGTATGTTGTCATAGGCAAATGCACACAAAGCTCGTGGTTAATACCCAAAAATAGGAAAGAAATG
>CBVK0100991292.1:0-36421 GCA_900067695.1 Picea abies
ACCGAGATCTACACTCTTTCCCTACACGACGCTCTTCCGATCTCACGGATCCGTTAGGAGGTGCATGAGGGTTAAGCCCTCATGAACAAGGGCGAAAGTCACGAGAGAGGAGTCGGTATCGGGGATTCAGAGTTCGGGGTTTCGAGAGTCCTGATGAAAAAACATTGGGACACTCCTTGGTAAAAATCCCGATATAGATCTAGACCATCCATCCATGAAGGACACGTGGCAGAGATCGAGATTCCCTCGGCATTTCAGATACCGGGGATTCGAGTTGACAAAGTGGTATCAGAGTGGGTATCGGGGATATTGAGGACGTGAGGAGAGTCACTCACCACCAGGAACCCTGAATCAACGAGATTTGATCTAGACCGTGAGTTTGGGAGCGGACGCGTGTCACGAGACTAGCCACATCTGGGACTCGGGCATTGGAGGTTGGAAGAGGAAGTCTTTCGACTTCACAAGTGGCGAAAGGGTGAGAGCTCTGTGTTGTGGGCCTAGCTGACGTCACATCGGGATATCAACACTCAGAATATCAGAGTTCTCGAGGTCGAGGAAGTCGGGACACTTCAAGTCTCGAAACATCGAGATTGGATCAGGGTTGTCCATCAGTTGGGGATACGTGGCGGAGATCCAGACTATCGAGGGAAGTCCCGATAGAAGGACAAATCGGTGCATCGGAGTTCGGCATTTCACAAGTCCCGAGGACAAGACTTCTGGAGCATTCGAAGTCGCGAAACAACGAGAGGCGTTCAAGACCGTCCATCTTGAGGGGACGCGTGGTAGTGATCGGGGCCTCCAGGAAAAGTCCCGAAAGGAGAAGCGTCAATCGGGAAATCGCGAGTTGGGATATCGGGAATCCCGTGGACAAGAAGTCCTTGCAACTTGGAATCGTGAAGTCCAAAACCTCGACCAAGGGGAGAAAGCTCCGTTGTTGTGGGGCCTAGCTAACGTCAGGTCGGACAATCGGGGATCGGGATATCGGGAATCCCGTGGACAAGGTGTCCTTGCGGTTCGACATTGTGATGTCTGAAACCTCGATAGGAGTTAGGGCTGTGGTCACGAGGATAGTGGTCACGTTGACCAAGAATCTAGCCAGAAGGGGCTAAGGGCCAAAGACGGGTAGTTGGTTCATCGGAGTTTGGGAGATCGAGAGGTCAAGAACTCTCGGCATCAGAAAAGAAGAAACTCCGAAACCTGAATTTGACTCTGGGAAATACACGGTCATGTGCGGAAGGTCGATCTCCCTTGGGAGGGAAACTTTGGAGACCTCAGAAGCTTCAGGGGTTTGAATGGGGAAATGTAGGAGTCGTGTATCACGATTCCCCAAATTGCGAAAAGTCGTTAAGCTCTTGGTTGGCTTAATCGCGTGGGTACAGTACAGGGTCACGTAGACAAGTCCCTAAGAGAGAAACTTGCCCCTTGATAGCCCCGTCGGGGTTTGGCGTTTCGTTGTTTCAAGCTTCGGGGTTTGCAATGTCAAGAGACTCGACATTTTGGTAGCACTGAGTCGCGAAGTGCAAAAAGACGCCGTGCTGATTCGGCTCATAATTGTGAACTATAATCACATGGAGGTGGAAAAAGGAAAGAGCTAGCCTGTGCTAAGCCCCGTAGGGTATCGGGGATTCTGACTGTTGAGGAATCAATGAAAAAGTTTGATTTTGAGTAGTGGGTATGTGACAACCCTAGCCCAGCCCCTTCTTGTCTCATTGTTGCAACATTGGATTTCATCACCAACTAGTAACTTCAGAATTAGAAGGTCTTGTTTGCTTGGTGTTATTTCCTAGAGTTTTTACTAGCGCATGTTGTTTGTTTACCCAAGTTGACCACAAGATTTTCTTCGTAAGTTTGTAACTCATTCACAATAGACCCTCCACGTCATTCACATAGAATGTAGGGCTTACCCCCAGAAAATTTGGAAGGTTCTCAACCCTTGCCTGCAAGCTCACCAGAGGGCTCTCCTCAACAGAGTGATGTCCAAGACGTCACCACTCCACAAGTGGAAAGAACTGACTATCTAGAACGGTTCCAAATTACCAATTCTCGAGAGGACTTTCGACTTCACTCCAATTCTGAGAGACGTATTATGCGAGTGAATTCTTCTGGAGACTTAGTTGTTTTTTCTTCTGGATCACCAACTGGACCTTTTCCAGGACCTGAGGGCCAAGATCCTTTTTGGACTACTGGCGTTTTTAGACGGGATCTCTTTGGTTCAGGAGCAGGCGTTGATATCACTGTCTCACCTGCGTTCCCCAAAACCTCTAACCCAGAAGCAATACCTTTTACTACTGCTTATTATTTTCCTGGTACAGATGCTCCGCGAGCTGACCACATCTTGACCCTCCCTTTCCAAATGGTCCATTACACAGATACTATGAGTATTCACATTGGGATTACAATGACTAGTCAAGCCCCCATTGGCACACCGCTCTCACCTAGTGTCACCCCGACACTTCCACCAAGATATCTTGCATTGAATGCCTCTATTCTCATTCCTACGCAAACCACATACGGAACTCCTGGCGGTCCATCTTCTTCTGGGCACTCCCCTCCTGGTTTCATTCCGACGCTTCCCCCGCCCCCTTTCAGAGGACCTTCTCCGTCCTCTATCGGCAGCACTGATCCTAGTGGTACCATCCCGTCGTTCAAACCTAATTACCAGATTCCTGTTGAGGGACAATTTCACCAAGGAGGTTTGACTCAACCCCCCCTTGTAGGGAAAATTCCTATTGGAACATAAATCCCAATCGGAACACAATATTCAATTGGAGCACAACCCCCACCGACCCCACCCTATGGAAAAAACATACCTCCATCCTTGGCCCAATATTAGAACCATCTGATACAACATAATCCTCAATCGACTAGGGGGCAACAACCTCCAGCTACATCCGTTATACCCCCTAGTATAGGCCAACCATATCCAGGTACGTCTAATCCTATTTGGGGCTCGAATGCTCAACCTCACGTCCCTGTTCAAGGATACAATCCCATGAGCTACTTTCCTCCACAACAACTACCAAATATGCCTGGGTCTTTGCATTATATGAAGACTGCTTATGGTCCCACTGGTTTGCCAACGGGACTCCCTCCCCAAAGCCACCAATACCCGCATGTGAATAGACAGTTATCTTTCTTGGCCACTTTGGACCTCCTGGATCTGTCAAGGATTTTAAATGATCCAATTCGTCACTCTCCCCAATGGCCCGCTATACCAGCCAAGCTACCATCTAACATCCCTAAATTCGATGGCAAAGCAGGAGAGGACTTGAACAATCACGTGATGACTTTTCACCTTTGGTGCTCATCCAACTCCTTGATGGATGAATCTATTTGTTTACATCTTTTTCAAAGAACTCTCACGAGTTCTGCCATGAAGTGGTATATAGAATTACCACGAGGTTTCTTCCCTGACTTCAACACCCTCGCTATGGCTTTCCTCACCCACTACCAGTTACCGATCTGTTATGAAACAGGGATCGAGATTTTGAGTTCTTTCAAACAAAACAAAGACACTCATATATTCGATCACATTCATGAGTGGCGACGGAGACGACGTCTCATCAAACTCAAACTTCCCGATCAGTTGCCGGCATAGTGGTTCACCAAATCATTCATGAATGACATCGGTCGTGACATTGCCATGGGTGGAGTTGTCACGGAAGAATAGGCCATAAGTCGTTCGCAATACCTTGTCCTCGTTTACTCACAAATGGGTACTCTTTACGATTTACTCCCTGATGCACCTCGTCCTTCCACTTCTGCCACTTCAACTACTCCAGCTGCTTCTCATGCAACCGACAGTGTGATTGGCACTTTCCATGCCCAACCACATTCTGCCTCAAGCAACAACCCCAAACCTACTTCTTATAATGTTCAAAATGCTCCATCTCCTACCCCTCCCACCAACAAGACTTTTGAGGTAAATGCTGTCCAATCTACCCTAACCGATAAAAACAAATCCAGAAAAGGAAATGGTAAGAATAAGGAGGACCAAAATACTTCGCAAGCAGAGAGAACCAAAACTCCACCTGTTGACGATAGGGATAAGCACAAACCTCGATACCCTTGTCTTATCTGTGCTGATGATCACTACATGAAGGATTGTCCACAACATGCCGAGGTTACTAAGTTCCTTCAAGGGGCCCTGAAACCACCCACTCCGACCGTTTTGTCCCAACCCTTCCCCTCTCAACAACAGGCCCAATTGGTCATTCATGACCAACCTTTCCCTTCCACTACGTCCTATGTATTAATGTGTACTGGCGATTCAAAGAAGAATGACATCGCACTTAGCACTCGAGCCAAAGATTATTCTCCCTCTAAGGAGAAGGTTGATGTTATACCTCCTTTATTGGTCCAACCATCTCCCACGACTCCACCTACCAACGGTCCTCTTCATCTTGAACGACCAAGCCTTGACACAGTTCTTCGCCCCCCTCCAAAGGGCATCGTTCAGAAATCAACTTTCAATCCTCATGCTCGTGCTGTCCAGAACTACAACATTGTTGAAGATCTGGCCCAAGCACCTTCCGCGATGTCAGCCCTCAAAGTCCTTCAAAGTTGTCCCACACAACGGAAGGCACTGTTGAAAGCTACCGGTGGAATCGACCCAACAGATACAAATTTAATAATTTTTGACTTGGAAGATCACATTCCAAGGTTACCCCCTCAACTCGCATTCCAAATCCAAGTGATTGTCTCCGACAAAAATTTTTGTAGAACCCTTATCAATGAGGGTGCCTCGACGTGTGTCATGCCTGTTACCTGCTGGAAAGCCATCGGGTCTCCCTCTTTGACTGAATCCCATAACACACTCAAAGCCTTCAATGGCTCCCGTTTTAAGCCTTACAATGTCCTTCCTTTGTTGCCAATCACGCTAGAAGGGAAAATGGTCCAAGTTGAAGTGGAAGTCTTTGACGCTCCTCTTGATTACAATCTTCTGCTTGGCCATAGTTGGATCGATTCCACGTGCGCAGTTGTGTCGACTCTTTTTCGTGTTGTACATTTCCCACATCAAGGAAAGGTAATCACCATTGACCAATTAGCCTTCTTTAACTCGGATATGCGTACTGGAAACATACCGTTCATCGCCAAACCCCCCCGGGTATGAAAACGTCAGTGTAGGTCTTCTCAAAGACTCTTCATTAATGGGTACCTTCCCCATTCCACCACCCGATGTTCCACACTTGTCTATTGCTTCAATCAACATGATCTCCAACTTGATTCACGAAACCCCTGCATCTCACGACCCATGGATGGTACCCGACCCCGACGATCATCTTCGTTACGATGACGAAATGCCTTTGAGTTCGGTCAAATCTGCCTATTAGGCCATTCAATCGACAACCCTTCTACCCCCTCTCTTGGTGATTTATCTCCAAATCCTTTCCGCGTCATTTTTCCCATGGACGAGATGATTATGTTTGTCATGGAAGACACCCGCTGGAACGATGGCCATCACTGTTCCATCCTCTTCCTGGAACAACACACCATCGAGAGCTACCAACGGATCTCGACCCCGTCGACCGTTGTCGTCATTTCAACCATTCTCGAGTCCACACACGATGTGTTTTTCGAAGGGAACTTAAGCAATATCTCACCCACTATTCCCCTCGACATATCCATCAAACCTGGAATTGTCAAAAATATGCATATCGGAGCTTCGTGTTCCCCTGATGAAATCGTCACCTACAAGTCACTTTTCAAAGAATTTTGTGACGTCTTCGCTTGGAGCTATGAAGAAATGTCGGGTATCGACCCCGACATTGTGATACATGAGATTAAGACATACCTAGATGCTAAACCCTTCCGGCAACGCCTTCGTCTTGTTCACCCACATAAAGCAGCTGCTATTAAGCTTGAAGTCGAGAAACTTCTCAAAGATGGCTTTATTTACCCGGTGGCCCTCACTGACTGGGTTTCCAATCTTATCATGATTGACAAGAAACAAGGCACAATCCGTGTGTGCGTTGATTATAGGGATATCAACAAAGCTTGTCCTAAAGACAACTTTCCTACCCCCTTTGTCGATCAAATTGTCGATGATTTCTCTGGAAGCGAAATATTCTCTCTGATGGATGGTTTCTCTGGATATAATCAAATCAATATTGTTACCGAGGATCAACACAAAACTTCTTTTATTTGTCCTTGGGGCACTTTTGCCTATCGGAAACTTCCTTTCGGTCTAAAGAACGCTGGCACAACTTTTCAATGCACTATGTCTTATGCCTTCCATGATACCAAGCACATCACGCAGCCATATCTTGATGACTTACCCGCTCATTCCATGCGCTAGGTCGATCATCCAATCCACCTTCGAGCCATTTTTCTCCGTTGTTGGTTTTACCATATACGCTTGAATCCTCACAAATGCATTTTCTGCGTAGAGTCTGGCCGACTTCTAGGCTTTATTGTTTCATGTCAAGGGATCAGGGTAGATCCTTTAAAGGTTGAGGTGATTCTCAATCTCCCTCCTCCTTCTACACTTCGCTAGTTACAAAGTTTGCAAGGGAAAGAAAACTTTCTTCATCGTTTCATCCCGAACTACGTCGAGATAACTCTTGGATTTACGCGTCTACTCAAAAAGGGGTATGAGTTTGTATGGGATACCATCACAAACCAAGCCTTTGAAGCTTTGAAACTATCCCTGACATGTGCTCCTCTTCTCTTCCCCCTGATTACAGTCGTGATTATTTTCTCTACCTCGCAGCCTCGGATTACACCATCGCTATGGTTCTTATCCAAGAGGATGATTCTCATGACGAACATGTTATCTATTACTTGAGTCGAAGTCTAACGCCTACTGAAACCAAGTATTTACATGTCGAAAAACTGGCCTTGGCAGCCATCCAAGCAGTTCAACGTTTCCGGCACTATATCCTCTCTCACAAGACTACGGTAATTTCTAACTGCAACCCTATGCAACACATTCTCACACGTCAATTGCTAGGGGGAAAATACTCCAAATGGATCGTGATACTCCAAGATTTTGACTTGGAATTCGAACGAGCTAAGTCCAAGAAGTCCTTAGTGTTTGCCGAGTTGATATGCGACTTTCCCTACTCTAAAACGAAAAATGTAGCAGCCAATTCATTACCTGATGAATCCCTTTTCCTAATTAGTTCCGATGATCTTTAGTACGAAGGTATCATCATATATCTCCAAACCGAGACTTTCTGGCCCAATTTGTCAAGCACTGATCGACGTCGAATACGCTACCAAGCCCGTCAATATATTATCCTTGGGGATACTCTTTATCATCGTGGGATTGACTCAGTTTTTCGACGCTGCCTCACATTTGACGAAGCCGAGAAAGCCTTAAATGACTGCCATTCTAGAGCATGTGGTGTTCATATGTCCAGGTATGCTACTTCCCAAAAGATCTTACGAGCAGGGTATTTTTGGCCTTCTTTATTTAACGATTGCATAATTTCCGTCCAAAAATGCCACGCTTGCCAGACCTATAATCATAAGATACGATCACATCCTACTCCTCTTCAACCTGTGGTCTCCATTGGTCCCTTCACGAAATGGGGTATTGATTTCATGACATGTCACCCCCACTCAGCCGGGGGGCATGGATACATTATTGTAGCCGTAGATTATTTTACAAAATGGGACGAGGCGATGCCGACATTTGACAATACTAGAAAGACCGCAACATTATTCATTTTCAATCACATCATAGCTTGTTTTGGTGTTCCTCAGGCTATCGTCACTGATCACGGTAGCCACTTTAGAAACTTCATGATGTCCGAACTCACTAAAAAGTTGGGTCTTCACCATGAAAACTCAACACCCTATTACCCACAAGCCAACGGCTAAGTCGAAGCGATTAACAAAGTTCTCATAACCATGCTTCAATGAATAATAGGGATTCACAAAACAAGTTGGCACACAATGTTGTTTTCAACATTATGGGATTATCGGACATCTGTTAAGTCTGCTACGGGGTTTACACCTTTCCGGTTAGTCTATGGTCTAGAAGCCATCCTCCCAATTGAATGTGAGATACCCTCCTTAAAATTAGCCGTCGAACTCCTACCAAACACTTCTATTGAGGAATAACGTCTGTTGTATCTCATGCGATTAGACGAAACTCGACGCGATGCTACCCTAGTCATAGAAGCCCAGAAGAAACGTGTCAAGGCCCAATACGACAAACATGTCAAGCCTCTCCTTTTCTCCGAAGGAGATTTAGTTCTCCTCTATGAACAAGATCGAGATATGCTAGGAGCTAGAAAATTTGAAGCCATGTGGCGAGGTCCTTATATCGTTAGATGAGTTTTGGAGAAAGGAGCTTATGAGTTAGTAGATTACGACGGTATCCCTTTGAGTGAACCTAGAAATGTGTTGTACTTAAAGAAGTACTATGCATAAGATCACTTGTGCATGAGTACTTGTATTTTATTGTATCATACTTCTTGTGTGTTACTGTAGTATGCTTTTTTCATTATTTGGTCTCTGCCCTTATGTTATGTTGTGTTTGGTTTCCAGATGTTGGAGTCTTTGCTACCCCACATTGGCTTCGCTAATGGCACTAACCATAGTACTCAGAACCTTGCTTCTGCTACGTGGGCAATTTACACCCCTACAAACGAACTTATCACTCTACGAGGTGTGTGCCTTGGCCATGAGACCAACAATATTGCAGAGTATAGCGCCATTATCGAATTTTTTATCGATGCTATCTCGCTCGGTATCCGTCACTTGGTTGTGCGACTCGATTCGCAACTCGCAGTGCTACAGTTAAGTAATGTCTATGCTATTCGAAGTCGTACTTTGTTACGGGTATATTCGCAAATTCACCTCTTGGAACGTTATTTTGATTATATTGAGTATCAACATATTCCTAGATGTCTAAATACATTAACTAATGCATTAGCTAATTATGTATTAGACAGACATTTGGGCCATTTATAAACCAATCACATCACATACATCACATAACACGAGATAAGCCGATAGAAGCCGTATATATGTATATATAACGATCAAAAAGTTTTTTACAAAAAAGTTCTGTCCAAGAACTAAAATTTCAAAATCTGAAGCTCATAGCTTCTACAAAGTAACATCATGGATGACGCTCGCGATAACACACGACTACCCAGGCAACCCTACGAAGCAGTCGGCCAATATACTCTCCGTGGGACCTCTTTGAGAGGCATGTCTAGAATGTCAGTAGTCAAACCCTCTAAGTTTTGTTCCATTGCCTCATAATCTTCAGCGTCCCATCGTGGCATTGGAGCCACCTCTCCTCATCGCTGAATAGGAGAAGTACCCGGAGGTCGATAAGGCTCCACGTCTACATCATCAAAAAATAATTTTTGTAATTAGACCTTGGACAAACATAAAAACACTTGCATATGATAAAACTCACAAAAAACATTTAAAAAGTGAAAAAATGTGTACTTCTTACCTAGATCTCCCCACTGAGCATCCTCAGGTAGGGCCAAGTTTGGATCCCCTTGGAAGTCCAACCCGACATAGGCATAATCATCGACCATCAGCATCTATGGTCGCAACCAGTCAAAGAAGGAATCATTGTATTTGATGATTGGTCCAGCTACATGTCGGGCCATGAGGTTACACCACCTTAGCATCCTCGGGTCCTCTAGAGCCGGTAAACCCCACTCAACTTGCAACCTCAACAAGGGAACCCTCTCAAGAAAGGACACCAATAGTGACTCGTACCCAACTTGCTTCAGGTCGCCTCTCCTGCATTTAGTCAACTGCCTCTTCAAGCTACGAAGGGCTGCGTCTGACCAGTTAAAGACCCGAGGCTCAGTACACTCTATGGAGTATTGAAAGTAGCTTTGGAGAGCCATGTGTGGAGCAACGCTCCCAACCATACAAGCAATGGTGAACAAAATAATGCGAAGGGTCAAATCCTGGACCCCCCAAATGGCCACTTTTCCTTTGCTTCTTTTCACCTCTGGAACATAGTACTGACAACAATATTCACTCATAGGCATCCATCTCTTCAACCATGCCCTATTCTTATCCAAGGCATCCATCTCTTCAACCATGGCCCTTTTCCAAATTTTACTATTCTCTGAATTTACTGCTTCCCTAATAGATCTGGGATCATCATCAATAATAAATAAATAAAAATCAGAACAAAAATCAGGTGGAATATACCTTTCTAGTTTCTTTCTTTCCTTCATTGATCTCCTCAATGCCGGAGTATGAGGTTCTTCTTATTCCGGTTCATCTTCTTTCGTTGATTCAGATTTTGCATCATCTAACTCAAACTCTATTTTATCAAGTTCTTCTTGCCTTGGTAGGAATTCTTGTTTGGGAACATCTTTAACCTCTATAAAAACAACATCCTGACTATAAAGAATCTTCTTAGTTTCTAGGTTCCAAAGCTTATAACCTTTCATACCATATTTATAACCAATAAAGATACACTTTTCATCTTTATTATCCAACTTACTCCTATTTTCCTTTGGAACATGTACATAAGCATCAAAACCAAACAGAGGGTTTCTTACCAGTCCATACCTCATGCAGAGTTTTGTCCACCAACGCTAACAAGGGTGATCTATTTACCAAGTAACATGTAGTACCTACTGCCTCTGCCCAAAATTCCTGTCCTAACCCGACACCACTGAGCATGCTCCTTCTTTTTCCATCAACGTCCTGTTCATCCTTTCTGCAACCCCATTATGTTGAGGTGTGCATGGAGTAGTCTTTTTCCTTTCTATATCGCACTTCTTATAGAACTCTTCAAATTCATTCCCACATAATTCTCCATCATTATCTGTCCTCAACACCTTTATTTTCTTCTCTATCTGATTTTCCGCCAGAGCCTTTAACTCTTTAAATTTATCAAATACCTTATATTTTTTCTTAAGAAAATAATTCCATGCGTTCTTTGATAAATCATCAATGAATGAAACATAGTACAAAGATTTACCTAGTGATGGAATAGGAATAGGCCCAAACACATCACTGTGTATCAACTCTAAGATCCTCTTTTCTCTTGTAGCACCAGATGGGAATCTTACTCGATTTAGTTTACCATATATGCAATGTTCGCAAAAATCAAAATCCAAGGTTCAATTAGACATACCTTCAACCATAACTTTAGTGTGTAGTGTTCGAAGGCCCTTTTCTCCAATATGTCATAGTATTTGATGCCACAACATGGTTTCTTTCCAGGGCTAGTATATATCATATCTTCGTTATATCTCTGCTCAGGAACAATAGAACTGTTACACTCATCAGTATAAGTTCTTCCCAATAACTTGTACAGATTTACAGACTGGACTCTGCTCATCAACACCATTGCTCCTCGTACCATCTTGCAATTTCCCTTTTCCAATAAGTATCCACACCTGCATCATCCATCTTACTTATAGATATTAGGCTCCTGACTAGATCTGGAATGTGTATAACTTTAGGGAGAGTTATAATCCTTTCATCTTTCAACAACAACTTAACCCTTCCACGTCCCATGATTTTGGGTGTCGAGTCATCTCCTAGGAAGACATCACCACCATCATACTTTTCATATTCATTGAAACACTCCCTATGAGGAGTCATATGAAATGATGCACTCGATTCAATCAACCATACATCATGATCTGCATGTGTCCCTGTAGATTCCAGGTAAATATCACCTCCTTCTTCTATGAAGGTTTTTGCCTTTGTGGAAGTGGCATAATCAAATCCATTTTCTTTATCAACTTTCTTAGTCATGCAATCTTTCTTATAATGACCAACTTTACCACATTTCCAACATTTCCTCAAAGGTTTTCCTGGGGATTTAGATCTACCTTTAGATTTAGATCTCCCCCCTGAAGACTCATTTGTATCCCTATCTTTAGGACGACCTCTTACAAATAAAGCATATGTGCTATGACTATCCATTTTTTCTTTCCTCATCTATTCTGATAACAAGGATGAAACTACATCCTCATACTTCAATGGAGATTGAGTGGTACTACCAATTGTTACAACCAGATTAACCCAGGAGTCTGGCAAAGAACATAATAAAGTAATACACTTATCTTCTTCTGCAAGTGTAATATTAACAGACCCAAGTTGACCTACCAGAGTATTGAAGGAATTTAGATGCTCTATCACAAAATCTCCATCTTCGGTCCTAAGATGATACAACTTCTTTAGAAGAAACAACTTGTTTACCAAGGACTTTGATTGATACAAATTCCCCAACTTTTCCCATAGTTCCTTGGTTGTATATTCTCCCAACACATTCAATAACACCAAATCTTCTAGGCAGAGTGGAATTGTACTCCTTTCTCTTCTATCCAACTTCTCCCAATCTTCTTTCGACATACCAGTAGATTGAGTACCAGTAGTTTGTGTACCAGTTGATTGTGTAGCAGTAGTTTGTGTACTAGTAGGCTATGTACCGATAGGTTGTGTACTGGGATCCACAATGATGCATTGTTCTTTTTCTACAAGAAGGTCCTCCATCTCGAGCTTCCATAGCTCAAAATTTTTACCATTGAAATTTTCAATCTCAATTCTAGAATTGCTTACCATTAGTTTTCAACACTTGAATCACCACTGCAAATATCCCACGGAAACCAGGTTTATCAGAGACCCAAGATAAACTTGATCTATCAAGACTGAGCCAAACCCTCAACAACAAAGGCATCCCCCTGAAGCCAAAAACATGCTTTGATATAAAATGTAAGTTTAAACCTGTGAAGTAAAGCAATGCATACATATTCTTAAGAAAAACAAAAATTAATCAATGGCTCATTCACATAGTACACACAAATTTACGCTGAAAACCCTTAACCAAGAGAAAACTAACCTTCCTTGGTGCTGCACCTCTCAACTCTTTATTGTATTAATTTCACCATTCATAATACAATATTTTAGGTATTTAGCAACTACCAAAACCCTAATCCCTTAATCTGGGATTAATTTAGAAAACTGCTAAAAATAACAAAAAATGCTAAAATAACAAAAACCACCCAAAACAAATTTCGGGGTGCTGCCCTGAACCCTCCACGTAACTAGGGGAGGGGGGGGAATCCTGCCCCCCTTGGGACCCCCTTATAAAAGCGACCGATGCACATGACAAAAAGAGAACTACTAGGGAAAGATCATCAGACATAGTTGTCAAATCCGACGCAGCCCCACCCCACACACACATGCAAAGAATATAACACCTACCCAACATAAGGATGCTTTTGATCTTTTTTCTTCCTTGAATGAGGCCAAAGAAGAGAAGGTGTTTGTTGCATGTGACTATGCACTTATTGATACTAGTAGTGTTATGGTTGATTGTGAGAATGGTGTGATTAGTGATGTTTATCATGTGCCACATTTGAGTGCAATTTTTTTTATTTGTACCACAACTCATCTAGACTGGAAAGAAAGTTGAATTATGACATGATTAGTTTATTGTGAAGGATATTAAAAATAATTTTTATTTGTTGAGGGTACTCTTAACCCAATGACATATTGTATAAGTTTAGTGACTTTAAGGGTGAAAAGAAAGAAACTTGACCAAGTTTTTCTCTTATGGCTAGAACTGATGACATAAGCAAAATTTGGAATAAAAGATTAGGGAATATGAATTTTAGAAGTCTCAATTTGATGTTGCAATTGAATATGGTTTATGTACTACTCATGGTTTTTCCTCATGAAGGAATGTGTAATAAATGTGTTATTAGTAAATACCACCAAGAAAAGTTTGAGAAAAGGAAGTCATGTAGGGAAAAGTCATTGTTGGATATTGTGCACAATGAACCATCCTTCTTTGGCAAGTGAAAGGCATGTTATAACATCCATTGATGATTTTTCCAGGTTTACTTGGGTATTTTTCTTGTATACAAAGGACATGGATTTTGAAAAATATAAGGAGTTTAGGGCATTGTATGAAAAAGAATCAGGTCATCCTATGAAATGTTTGAGATATTATAATGGATGAAACTAGTGACTAATGTCTTTCATGGATACTTGTTTCGAAATGGTATCTCATGGAAAAGAATCATACCTTACACTCCTCAGTAGAATGGTGTTTTTGAGAGGAAAAACATCACCTTGATTTATATGGCTATATGTTTGCTTCAAGTGAAGAGAATATTGACCAAGTTTTATGAAGAGGTTGTAGTTTGCTCAAATTATATTCCAAACAAGGCTCCGATCAAATTAGTGTGGGATGTGACTCCTCTTGAGAAATTTAGTGGAGGAAAACCATTGAATGGAAATATGATAGCCTTTGGATGCATGGCTTGGGATCATATTATAAATAACAAGAAAAATAAATTGGATCCCAAGAGTCATTTTGCATCATGGTTGGCTATTCTTAAGAGTCTAAAGGCTATCAAATATATTATTTGAATAAAAAACAAGTGATCAATCCACATGATGTTATCTTTGATGAGGTGTCACCTTAGTAGCATCTTATTCTAATGTTTCAAGTCATGATTCAATTGAGATGTTGGAGATTTATGAGATAACCAATGTGATTTTGAACCAACTAGTTTGATTTATGAATCAACAAGCGTATTTGAACTAACTTCTATTCAAATTTCTACTATTGAACAGATTACTAGTAAACTTCTAATGGAGAATCAATTGACAACATGACCAAGACTATTGATGTGAATGTGTTCTAGGGATGCCTTCTACTAGGGATATTCATTATCCTAATTGGGTACTAAATACCATTGAGGCTGCCATCAAGGACACACATGATGTGAATGATTCAAGAAATATTTGTGGCTAGAAAAATAGGTTAAGTTACACTCATGGTGCCTATGCTAGAGACATATGATCTTGGTAGATGCACATGACATGCTTAAATGGGAGACTGTTGTGGCTAAAGAATATATGTCCTCATTGACAAATAAGGATTGGGAATTAGTTCCCTACCCACAAGGAAAGAATGCGATGAAATGAAAATGGGCCTAAAAGGCTTTGGATGGTGTTTTTGAGAGATATAATATTTTCTTGGTAACCGCAAACAACCCTAATATGCACTACATTCATCTGGATGACCAAGACATTCAACCTTCCCCCCCCCCTTAATGGAAATTCCCAATCCTTTCAATGCAACTTTACACCTAATTATGGCCCCTCAGTTTGCGCCTCTTCCTTAAACCCTAATTCCATTAACCAACCTCCCACTAACCAAGTGGATTTTAGCCCCAACATTAATCATTTGCACATTCAAAAAATGATATATTCTCCTGTATCCTCATCCAATAATCTTGCCATCATTTCCCCATCTATCAAAGCCCCCTCTTTTAACAATAAACCTAAACCTACTATTGTCATAAACCTATGTTCAATTGACTTGGACCCTCCTACCCTCCAAATTCTTGATAAAGGGTTTAATTTTTCCTTAGCCCTGAAAAACCTCCCCATTGAGGTTTTCATTTGTGCCATTGAATCCATTACCCATCAGCTTCCTGGTCACGAAACCGAATAAATTAGACAGGAATGCGGTTAATCCTTCATCATTCTAAACCTCCTAAACCAAACCTCTCTAAAGAACAATTTGATTCTATTTGTTGCCTTAATTAGAGCACAAACATCCTTGTCCTAAAAGTGGATAAAAGAAATGCTACAATGATCATGAACTCTTCTGTCTATGAGGCAAAACCATTGGACCTCCTTTCTTCGTCTACCTATAAAACTCTAACTAAAAACCCTATTAACACCATTACCATCTTAGTCACTAAAGCCATCAAATC
The DNA here is from genome assembly GCA_900067695.1 of Picea abies. Lineage (NCBI taxonomy): Eukaryota > Viridiplantae > Streptophyta > Pinopsida > Pinales > Pinaceae > Picea > Picea abies. The sequence continues at coordinate 15,693 of CBVK0100991292.1, forward strand.
TTCTTCGCTGGATCCTTCCATCCAAAAGCGTCTCATTTCCCATAACCCCCAAACCCCCAGGATCTATGGGAAACCCAAAATACATAATAAATATATTCCTCTCAGACCTATAATAAGCGCCATAGGAGCCCCCACTCATGCCCTTTCTTGTTTTCTTACCGACAAACTTCAAGCCTTCGTCAGAAAAACCTCCTCCTTCATTAAAGATTCCACAGATTTCATTCAAAAAACCTTAAATCTTTACCTTGATGATGATGACCTTATGGCCAGCTTTGATGTGGCTTCTTTGTTCACCAAAATTCCAGTTGCAGAATTCGTTACCCTTATCTCCAATCCGGTAGACACCAAAAATCTTAACCTAATCAAAATATGTCTCTCTTCTAGCTTCTTCACCTTCGAATGGATTTGTTATGAACAAACCGAAGGTATAACCATGGGGTCCTCCATTTCCCTAGTGGTGGCCAATATTTTTATGGAATGTTTCGAGTCTCAATCCTTAAGCAACTCCCATCTCAAACCCAAATTTTGGTTTCAGTTTGTATATGACACTTTTTTCATATGGCCCCATGGCCAGCTCAACTTGATCTCCTTCTTTAATCATCTTAATAGGTTTCCCCCTGTTAGTCTCTATTTATGTTCTTGATTTAGTGAGAATCCTTAATCCTAAGCCCTCCCTGCTTATACCTCATTGTTTGATTTCATTAGACTTTAATCTTTGGTTTGAGTTTGTTATGCTTTGCATTTTTAGCATTTTTGAATAATTTGTCTTAAGTTTGAAGGTTTAAGACATGGATTAATGAGATTTGTCCCATCATTTGCTTATTTGAATTTTGTAAATTTGAATTACTGCCAAGTCATTAACAACGCTATAGGAATAACGCTATTCCTGGAGCGCTAAAGTAATCATGATTTGACGTGCGACATCCATCCAAATCTTGTCATGATCACATGAAACATGGACAAAAGACCTGCATGTACTCCACGATCGCTTGAAAACGATGATGCCGTTTGAACCGTTGCATGAATGAGATCACTCTGTACCTGCAAGGACCTATATCAAATAAGTTCCATTTCCAATATCATTATATGACACTGTCATCTTTTATTCTAATCTGTTGGATTATGTGCGCATATATCCATTTAAAGAAATCGTTATGCAGTAACAGTTGCAGATTTTAAATTCTCAAATTCCAACAACGTCGAGTTACAACACTGTATCATCGACATGGCGTTGAAGAAAGGTGGGAAAATTGTCATGTTGGAACCTGAGGGTACTGAGCTACTTGAAGCGTATCCATAGATGGAAAAAAGGTTCAAGGTTGCTGGATGGTTCGAGTTCTTTACCACTTTCCAGGGGCATGACGAATAAGTGTCCATGATGTTTGCACAGAACTTTGATGGCTTCAAAGTGGTGATCGGTAAATTGTTGATGTTGGTGACAGAACAATCCATCGCTAAAGCTTGCATATTAGCAATTGGGGGAGAACGATGGTGGAAAAAGGAGCACGTGGTCATGGAGTTTGTGAACCAATTCTTGTTAATAGATAGGCATAACCCAGATTGGAAGAAAGGAGTCCCTCATAGCTGGATTAGACAAGAGTGGCATAATACTCTGATCATAATTCAGAGGTATATCCCCTGTGAAGGTAGATTCTCGTTGGTTTACATCTACCATATTAGGTTATTAATGCACATCAATGGAGACTATCCCTTAAATCTACCATACTTTCTATTAAAAATTCTATCAAATATGTCAAAAAGGGTACAGTCTCACCCTACCACGGCCAAAGGTAGCCTGTTTCATCAAGTTTTAATTAAGACACTGGGCGTTTCTACTTTGGGTGAAGTACATAAAACTTGGAATTGGTTGATCCAATCCCTAAATCCTGATCCACAACCAAGCAAACAGAAAAAGGGAAAAAGGAAAAAGGCAGCTACACAGAAACAAAATCTCATAGTTGATGAATTCACAGTCAAAGAGGAAGTATCTGCCACTAGCGTGACAAGGACCAACAAGAGAAAGAATCAGACTCAACAAATTCTTGCTGATACTCCTGTAGATGAAAACCAAGAAAAATCCACCACCAGTAGACGTAAGAGACCAAAATTTGATGTAGAGATTGAAATGTTTTCTGATATGGACATTAAAATGAAAGAAGATTCGGATGAAGATTTCAATATAAGCTCAATTAAATCTACAGTCAAGCATAAACAACAAGCAACCAGTAAGAAAGGTGCCACAACAAAAAAGCAGGGGAAGAAATATACATCTATGTCTAAATACTCTAGGAGGAACTCGACTAGGGTTGCCAACAAATACAGGTTGAAGTCAAAAACTATGTTTGAACCATCTATTAAAGAAGAAAATGTTATAGTCATAGAAGACCATTCCAAGGACTCAAAAACAGGTGTCAAAGAAAAGACAGAAAGACTTCCATTACACAGGAAAACAAAAGAGGATAAGAACTTGGGGGAAACAACAGTAAAGGGAAAACAAGTTGCTAAATCTTCTACAAGACCTATAACAAGAGCTACTACCAGACTATCAAGAGTTGAAGCACTTGCTAAAGGTGCCAGTAGGATTTCTGAAAACAAAGATAGTAACCCTGCAGACTCAGACCATATATAAGATATTCTAGAAGCCATGGATTCATCTAGTTCAGATGATGATCACAACTTAGGATTAGCTTCTAGATACCAAATTAAACTGAGAGAACCTAAAGTTGCCATAGATTTAAACAAGCCTGCACTTGCAGAAAAGTTTCTAGAATTCAAGGTCAAGGTTAGAGGTGATAAAGAGAATATCATAGAACTTCAGAGAATGGTGAAGCGATTGAAGAAGGAAAAGGATCAAGTAGAGCAATGGAGTGTCAGGCAATAGGAAATGATACAGGGGTTCAAGAAGAAGAAAAGGGAGAAAAAAAAATTGCTCAAATAGCTTAGAGAATCCAACTTCAAACTCTATTGGCACAACATTGTACTCACCACTAAGCTAAAACTGAGGACTACTAAAGCTAGTGCTGTTATCATATCATGATAGCCTTATGAAGGATTTTGCACAGTTTTGAAGTTTTGATATTTGCCAAGGAACGAAGGATGATTTACTTGCTTTTGGCTTGTGAAGTTGAATACTTCAGATACATAACTAAAGCAAAACCAACTCCCATTTTGTAGGATCTAATGTATTGTTGAAAGAATCATTTGGGATTAAGCTGTTGAGATGATGTCTGTTTTGGTAATGTAAATGCTCATTTTGAGCTAACTTCTCTAGAAGATAGATGTTGATCAGATCCTATCATTAAGAGAACACTAGAAAATAGGATCTGAGTTATGTTTTGGATAGTTTAAGTAGACAGAGGAGAGACTCTGTGGAGGTCGAAAATTTGGATATTCAGGGCCCTGTTTTGAAACTCTGTGTAAGACATTCCCATTCTATGTGACACTTAATGGCAAAGGCATATTGATGGTTAGACTTTCACTTCTTCTATGTTCTTTTTCTCTTCATGCTTGAGATCATTTATCAAAATGCAATGCATTGTTTTCTTGATTATCAATTGATACAATGAAGAATTTGCTGTTGTGATTATTTTCAAGTTTTTAATTTCAGGCTAATGTTCTTGTTTCTTAATGATATTTTGAGATAAGAATTCTATGTGAGGTTAACAAATTGAAGACTTCATATTCTCTTTTCTTTATTTGTCTAATTCATTTATGTGACTACCCTTTAACCAGTCAATGGGATATCATTTGTCCTTATTCTGAAATTCCTGTTTATCTTGAAACCTTGAACCAATTTTCAACCACCCTTTCAAAAAACCAAATCATAAAACCCTCAAAATACTATTGCAATAACCTGATGATGCCCTAGCTTTCCCTCTCACAGTCAAGTGCAACTTTAGGGACTAACATCTTTTGGCGCTGTTACCGGGGACGAAGAAACAAAGATATCTTCCCTAGGGAAATGACAAGATTAGATTAGGGATGCTTTTAAGGATGGAAATTTATTTTAAAATGTAGAAACCTTGGAGAATCTTACTAATCCTTCATATGCCAACTATAAAATGTTTGGCGATATTTTTATAAAAAAATTCAAATTTCTAAGAATTTTATATAGTTTGTATAAAATTTTGGTGATTTTTAAGGTAAAATAATTTTATCCTATAGAATTTGGGCGAATCAATTTTAGAATAGCGAATCTCTTTTTGGGAAAAACCATGGAAAATGAGCCCATGAGAGAAATTTAGCCCCTAAAATCATCCTTGGATTAGATTCAAATCTTGATGGTGAACAGGATTTTGAACATCACATAAGACTGTGATTATTCACCTGACGAGTCCTCTGTGGTAATTCTGGCTCCTAAAAGAGAAGGTAAAGGACCTAAAACTCCTATAACTTCTTCGTCATCTACTAAGAGACTAATAACCAGAAAAAATCCAGATCCAAACCCTGTTGCAGTAGTACCATATCCTGAAAAATTATTAAGAAAATCTAAAGTTATTCCTGGATAATCCTCTTCCTGAAAGGGAAAATTGCCTTCAAAAAGTTCTCAAGGAAAGTCCTCTGAAATTATCAAACCTCAATCAAATGAATAAGTAATTCTTGAAAGTGAGATCAAACCTGTCATTGAGCCTGCTACAGTTTCCTTTCCTTCAACTATCTCATAATTAAATTTAAATCAATGGAAGCTACTTGCTGAGCCCAATGAAGAGGAACATTCAAATACTTTGACTGTGGCTAAAGCTTTGAGAGATCACAACAAAGATATTACAAGTGAACTAGAAACACTCTCTTCATCATTTTAATTTTTCTCCTATAAAGAAGTTAAACCACACTATTCTTCTTTTGAAAACCCTCTTTTTCTTGGACCATCACCTGGCTCTAGTCTAGAAAAGAAACCCCATGTCTATTGAATACCAAGAGTTACTATCAATACAAATAAGTTTCCACACACAAGGGACAATTTCTCTTTCTACATCACCAATATTGCTTACTCCTAAAGCTCAAACACCAAAGATAACAAATATGGCTATAAATAGAATGGACATAGTTGTGGCAGCCAGATATGCACCTTTGATCCTACCACAAGTTATTTATATATTTCCACCAAATGACTACATGAAATATTTACCAAGATTCAATAGAGAAGGAGGAGTTACTGATGAAGACATTTGAATTCTTTTTATAGTTTTGTAGACAATTTTCAATGTAGAGCATGCAGATGTGTGGATGAGATTATTTGTGTAGAGTTTAGATGGTGAATCAAGAAAATGGTTCAGAAGTTTGCCACCCAATTCAATTGTTGATATTGAGGCCTTGGATGACATCTTTCTAAGACACTGGGGAGACAAGAAAGAATACTTATATTACATTACTGAATTTGGTGCTTTAAAAAGGAAACAAGGTGAATCAATATCTAATTTTACTAAAAGATTCAATAAAATGTACAATAAAATTCCAGATGAAATTAAGCCTTCAGAAACATCAACTAAAATCACCTTTGCCAATGCTTTCAATGCTGAATTTTCCGTGTTGCTAAGAGAAAGAAGGTCTACTTCCCTTATCCAGATGCAAGAAACTGTTATTGAGGTAGAATCTAACATATTAGCAGCAAACATATTGAAGTTCAGGGGTGATGGAGACAGAAAAAAGCAAAAAGAAGAGCTGCCTTCCTCTTCTAATACAACATCTGATTCTAATATGGATGAAATGGCTAAGATGTTGAAGACTTTGACATATGAGATGGCAAGGTTGAAAATGGAACAAAAACAACCCAGTAGACCCACACATGAGGGTGGATACAGAAATCAAAATCAGTTCAGGAGGCCAAACAATGTACCTCAAATCTTACCAAGAGAAAGGAAGAACCAAGAAGATCAAAAAGTTTTGCCTCCTTTCCAGAATAATGCAGTAGACGAGGAGGAGGATGAAGATGATACAGAAGATTACCCTACAGTACATCTAAATGATACAGAATCATCTCCTATGCATGTGACACAACAAGATTATGAAGATGCTTTGATTTTAAACCAGTTTGAAGAAGGGGATGCTGATGAGGTTGTCCAGAAGGAACCTAAAAGGAAGAAATATAATCTTAGATCCAGTTCAAATACACCTAAAATGGATACATCTTCTTCCACAAAGAAGGCCAACACTCCAGTTAAAACAAGGATTAGTAAAGATAGTCCTAGGATTCAGATTGATCAACCATTGAAGTAAATTGTCAAGGTTAGTATTATAGAGTTAAAGGAATCGGAAAATACTGTTTCTTCTTTTAGCCTAGAACATGAAATTAAAAAAATTAAGATTTATGTGCATCTGCTAGAACTAATGAAAACAAAGCCTTTTAGGAAGACTGTTCTCAAGGATTTATAGTCTCTTGCTCAGGTTACCTTTTCAAATACTGTCAACCTCGAAGATGAGAACCCTGTTATAACCATTGGACCTCATATTGAAGACATAATTGATACTTCTCCTCCGTTCTACATATCACTAAATGTTCATGACAAGATATTGCATAATTTCCTAATGGATTCTAGTGCCTTGCAAAATGTCATGCCTAAGGTGGTGATCGATGAATTAGGGTTAGATATTACCAAACCTTACCATGATCTATATTCGTTTGACTCCAGAAAATTCAAATGCCTAGGAGTTATCAAGGACATGGTTGTTACTCTTTCCCAATTACCTATGAAGAGTGTGGTATTGGACGTTATTGTGGCTGACATACCTCCAAAATTTGGAATGCTTCTATCAAGATCCTGGGCCAAAAAAGTAGGAGGCACTCTACAAATGGATCTTAGTTATGCTACCATACCTGTTTTTGGTGGGGAACATCAGAGATTATACAGGGAAGTAAGATTGGCATATTTGGTAAGTGATCATGAAAACCCTACTAATCATCCTATATATGTTGTAGAAGATGATCTGGGTTCCTCTATTTTTCATATTGGTGATCAGATGGCAGAAACATCAGTTAGGAAAACAACACCTACAGTTGGGGACAGTGCAGGAAATTTTGTTTGGAAAATGTATTTTGATGGGGTCTGTTCTAGAGAAGTTTCTGGCGCTGGGATTGTTTTCATTTCCCCTACCCAAGAGGTCATTCCTATGTCATATAAACTTGAATTTGACACAACCAATAACATCAATGAGTATGAAGCCTTGCTGTTAGAGTTGAAAGCTACAAAAGATATGGGTATAGATAAGGTCTCTGTTTTTGGAGATTCAGAACTTATTATTCACTAGCTTAAGAGCATATATCAAACCAAGCAACAAAGGTTGAAACAATATAGGAATGAAGTGTGGGATTATGTGGATAATTTCTTTTTGGAATTCAATATTACTTTTGTGCACAGAAATTTAAATCAACAGGCTGACTCTTTGGCACTTGCAGCTAGCAACTTTAAGACTCCAATGTTTCCTAATTTGAAATTTGAAATTAAGGTTAGACACAGACCCTCAATACTAGACAATATAAAAAATTGGCATGTCTTTAAAGATGATGAGGAAATTCAAAGATTCTTAAATACTATTGAAGAGTTTTCTAACATTTCAATAGATCAAGATAATGAAGATGATGAGGTAGAGGTACATGCTGCAGATGTTCTTCAAGCCAGTGTTGTTGGGCACAAAATTATTGAATTATAAACAAACCATTTTCCTAAAGGTTTAGTTCCACTCAAGAGGCTATTTGACCACAATGATGTTTCCAGAAAGGCTGTTATTCAGACAGAAGAAACTGATGTAGTAGACTGTGATATCAGTTCTGATACAAATCCCAGGTTGGTCAAAATATCTAGAAAACTGTCACAAAAACAGAGAGGTATATGTTGAATTGATGAAACAATATTCAGATGTATTCGCCTGGTCTTATGAAGACCTGAAGGTGTTTGATACAGAGATAACACAACACAAAATTCCTCTGAAACCTGGATCAAAACCCTTTAAGAAAAAGTCTAGGCAATTCAATCCTTTGTTGTTACCCATTATAGAAAAAGAGCTGAAAAGGTTATTAGATGCCAAAATCATAGTGCCACTGAGATACTCAAAGTGGGTAGCTAACCTTATACCTGTCAGGAAGAAGAGTGGAGAGATAAGACTATGTGTGGACTTCAGGAATTTGAACATGTGCTCCTTAAAAAAAAGTTATCCATTAGGAAAACTGGATCATATTTTACAGAGAGTTGTAGGGGCAAAGAATATTTCTATGCTTGATGGATACTCAGGGTACAATCAAATATCAGTAGTGGAGGAGGACAAAAAGAAAACAACTTTTACCACTCCCTGGGGCACTTTCATGTATGAACAGATGCCCTTTGGATTGATGAATGCAGAAGCCACATTTCAAAGGGCTATGGACATTGCTTTTATTGGTGAGAAAGACAGGTTTGTAGTTATTTATCTTGATGACATCACTGTATTTTCAACATCTAATGAAGAACATTTACAACACTTAAAGTAGACTTTTGGGAAATGCAGGACGTACGGTATATCACTTAATCCTAAAAAATCACATTTTGTCACGGAGGAAGGAAAACTTATGGGACACATTGTTTCACCTGAAGGTATTAAAATAGATCCTGAAAGGGTAAAAGCTATCCGACAGATAGACATTCTGAGAACAAGAAGTCTATTCAATCTTTCATTGGTAAAATTAATTTTTTAAGGAGGTTTATACCTAATTTTGCAAAGATTATCAAGTACATTACTGACATGTTGAAAAAGGATGCAAAAATTAAGTGGATACCAGAAGCTAAAGAATCTTTTGAGAAGATCAAGCAGGCTCTTGTTCAGGAACCTGTTCTCATTAGTCCAGATTACTCCAAAGAATTCATGATTTTTTCATTTGCCTCAGAAGATACCATAGCTGTTGTTCTTTTGTAAAGAAATGAGCAAGAATATGAGCAACACATCTCCTTCTTCAACAAAACTCTCAGAGACTTTGAACTGAAATATGACATAATGGAAAAACATGCATATGTCCTGGTAAAGGATTTAAAATATTTCAGAGTATATATCATTCAATCTGAGATCACCGTTTATGTGCCAAGTAGTGCAGTCAAAGAAATCTTAGTTCAGCCTAATTGTGAAGGAAAGAGAGGAAAATGGATAACAAAAATCCTGGAGTAAAACCTAACTATAAAGCCAACTCAACTGATAAAAGGTCAAGGCCTTGCCAAATTAATGACATAGTCAAATTTCAAAGCAATTGGGTTGTACCATATTTCAGGTAAAGCATAGGGTTTGCCATCCTAGATTGGAGAAACTAGCTCACAGGTAGACAACAAGTATGTTTCTTCACCATGGTATAAGGATATTGTATTTTTTCTGCCGAATCTTCAATCCCCTCTAGAATTGGATAAATCAAAGATCAGATCATTAAAATTAAAATCAGTAAAGTATTGCATTATTGATTAGATTCTATTTTGAAAAGATCCTCATGGTATCTCATTGAGGTGTGTTGATGAAGAAGAGGCTAAACATATTTTTTGTGATATACACCATGGTGTTTGTGGATGTCATCACCATTGGAAAGCTACTGCTTTCAAGATTCTTAGGGCATGCTATTATTGGTCAATTTTGTTCTCAGATATTTTTTCTCAGGTTAGGGCATGTGAACCCTGTCAGAAGTTTCCTGGAAAGAAGAAACTTATGTCTCTGCCTCTGAAACCAATCATCACTCATGGACTATTCCAATAGTGGGGCTTGGACTTCATCGGGGAAATCAACCCTTCATCTTCTGGACAACATAAATGGATCCTTACAACCATGGATTACTTTACAAAGTGGATTGAAGCAATTCCAACTCGGAATGAAACAGACAAGGTAATCATGGTATTTCTTAAAGGACATATCTTTTCTAGGTTTGGCTATCCTAAAAAACTAGTCACTGATAACACCCAAGATTTTAAATCCAACTCCATGATTGATTTCTACAATAAGTATAACATCAAATTGGTCCACTCTACTCCTTACTACCCCCAAGGAAATGGGTTAGTAGAGTCCTCCATTAAAAATCTGATAAGGATTATCAAAAAACTACTTCTAGAAAATAAAAGGTCATGAGATTCCAAGTTAAAGTTTACCCTATGGGTTGATCATATTAGTAATAAGAAATCTATTGGGACCTCTCCTTTTCAGATGGTGTATGGGACAAAATCTATTCTTCCAACTCAATTGGGCTTGCCAGTCTTAAAATTTTTCCAAGAAGAGTTAGAGGAACCCAACGATCTCCAAAGGAGAATTTTTCAAATGATTGAGGTTCAGTAGGTCAGAGAGCAGATGAATAAAAAAACTACTGCTCACTAGAGAAAAGACAAAGCCACATTTGATAAAGGAACTAAGAAAGATGTTTTTAATGAAGGAGATTTGGTATTAAGGTGGGATGCTAGGAGAGAGGATAAAGAAAAGCATGGTAAGTTTGATAACCTATGGTATGGTCCTTTCAGGATAGCCAAGGTAATGGATAATAATACTTTTCTCCTACATAATCTAAATGACACATAAAATTTTGGCGACCCAGTGAATGGGAGGTTTTTGAAACACTATTTTCTATAAAGACTCATAGAGGTTTCAACTTGTACAATAGGTTTTTTCTTTCAATAAAGACTCCATATACCCAATGGACTTGTTTTTATACAGTTGTGTTGTGAATAAAGGCTGACAGATGCAGGTAGATCAGTGAATCAGAAGTAAGGAAAAGGCATTGGTCTACAGTACTTGGAGTTTTATAATCATAAATCCACCCCCAGAAGGAGCCAATGTTAGTCTCTAATTCTGTTCTTGATTTAGTGAGAATCCTTAAGCATAAGCCCTCCCTGCTTATACCTCATTGCTTGATTTCATTAGACTTTAATCTTTGGTTTGAGTTTGTTATGATTTTCATTTTTAGCATTTTTGAATAATTTGTCTTAAGTTTGAAGGTTTAAGATATGGATTAATGAGATTTGTCCCATCATTTGCTTATTTGAATTTTGAAAATTTGAATTGCTGCCAAGTCATTAACAATGATACAGGAATAATGCTATTCCTTCAGTGCTAAAGTAATCATGTCGTGATGTGCGCCAATCATCCAAATCTTGTCATGATCACATGAGTCGTGGACAAAAGACCTGCATGTACTCCACGATCTCGCTTGAAAACGATGATGTCGTTTGAACCGTTGCATGAATGAGATCACTCTGTACCTACAAGGACCTGTAGCAAATCAGTTCCATTTCCAATATCATTATATGACACTGTCATCTGTTATTCTAATCCGTTGGATTATGTGCACAGATATCCATTTAAAGAAATCGTTATGCAGTAACAATTGTACATTTTAAATTCATGATTTCCAACAGCGCCGAGTTACAACACTATATCATCGACATGGCACCGAAGAAAGGTGGGAGAATTGTTAGGTTGGAACTTGAGGGTACTGAGCTACTTGAAGCATATCCACATATGGCACAAAGGTTCAAGTACGCTGGCTGGTTCCAGTTCTTTACCACTTTCCAGGGGCATGACGAATAGGTGTCCATGATGTTTGCACAGAACTTCGATGGCTTCGAAGTGGTGATCGGTAAATTTTTGATGTTGGTGACAGAACACTCCATTGCCAAAGCTTGTAGATTGGCGATTGGGGGAGAATGATGGTGGAAAAAGGAGCACGTGGTCATGGAGTTTGTGAACCAATTCTTGTTAATAGATAGGCAGAACCTAGATTGGAAGAAATGAGTCCCTCACAGCTGGATCAGACATGAGTGACATACCGCTCTTATCATAATTCACAGGTATATCAGCTACGAAGGTAGATTCTCGCTGGTTTACATCTACCATATTAGGTTATTAATGCATATCAATGGAGACTATCCCTTAAATATATCATACTTTCTATTAAAAAGCCTATCGAAGATGTCAAAAAGGGTACAGTCTCACCCTACCACGGCCAAAGGTAGCCTATTTCATCAAGTTTTAATTAAGACACTGGTCGTTTCTGCTTTGGGTGAAGTACATAAACCCTGGAATTGGTTGATCCAATCCCTAAATCCTGATCCACAACCAAGCAAACAGAAAAAGGGAAAAAGGAAAAAAGCAGCTACACAGAAACAAAATCTCACAGTTGATGAATTCATAGTCAAAGAGGAAGTATTTGCCATTAGGGTGACAAGGACCAACAAGAGAAAGAAGCAGACTCAACAAATTCCTACTGATACTCCTGTAGATGAAAACCAAGAAAAAACCACCACCAACAGAGGTAAGAGACCAAAAATTGATGCAGATATTGAAATGTTTTCTGATGTAGAAATGTTTTCTGATATGGACATTAAAATGGAAGAAGATTCAGATGAAGATTTCAATATAAGCTCAATTAAATCTACAGTCAAGCATAAACAACAAGCAACCAGTAAGAAAGGTGCCACATCCAAAAAGCAGGGGAAGAAATCTACATCTATGTCTAAATACCCTAGGAGGAACTCGACTAGGGTTGGCAACAAATACAAGTTGAAGTCAAAAACTATGTTTGACCCATCTATCAAAGAGGAAAATGTTATAGTCATAGAAGACCATTCCGAGGACTCAAAAACAGGTGTCAAAGAAAAGGCAGAAAAACTTCCATTACACAGGAAAACAAAAGAGGATAAAAACTTGGGGAAAACAACAGTAAACGACAAACATGTTGCTAAATCTTCTACAAGACCTATAAAAAGAGCGACTACCAGATTATCAAGAGCTGAAGCACTTGCTAAAGGTGCCAGTAGGATATATGAAAACAAAGATAGTAACCCTGTAGACTCAGACCATATATCATATATTCCAGAAGCCATGGACTCAGCTAGTTCAGATGACGATCACAACTCAGGATTAGCTTCTAGATACCAAATTAAACTGAGATAACCTAACGCTGTCATAGATTTAAACAAGCTTGCACCTGCATAAGAGTTTCTAGAATTCAAGGTCAAGGTCAGAGGTGATAAAGAGAAGATCAAAGAACTTCAGAGAATGGTGAAGCGTTGAAGAAGGAAAAGGATCAAGTAGAGCAATAGAGTGCCAAGTAGCAGGAATGGATACAGGGGTTCAAGAAGAAGAAAAGGGAGCAAAAAAACATTGCTCAAATAGATTAGAGAATCCAACTTCAAACTCTATTGGCACAACATTGTACTCACCACTAAGCTGAAACTGAGGGCTGCTAAAGCTAGCACTGTTATCATATCATGATAGCCTTATGAAGGATTTTGCACAGTTTTGAAGTTTTGATAATTACCAGGGAATGAAGGCTGATTTACTTGCTTTTGTCTTGTGAAGTTGAATGCTTCGGATACATAACTAAAGCAAAACCAACTCCCATTTTGTAGGATCTAATGTATTGTTGAAAGAATCCTTTGGAATTAAGCTGTTAAGCTGATTTCTATTTTGGTAATGTAAATGCTCATTTTGAGCTAACTTCTCTAGAAGATAGATGTTGATCAGATCCTATCATTAATAGCACACTAGAAAATAGGATCTGAGTTATGTTTTGGATAGTTTAAGTAGACAGAAGAGAGACTCTATGGAGGTCGAAAATTTGGATATTCAGAGACATGTTTTGAAAGTCCTTGTAAGACATTCCTATTCTATGTGACACTTGATGGAAAAGACATATTGATGGTTAGACTTTCTCTTCTTCTATGTTCTTTTTCTCTTCATGCTTGAGATCATTTATCAAACTGCAATGCATTGTTTTCTTGATTATCAATTGATACAGTGAAGAATTTTCTATTGTGATTATTTTCAAGTTTTTGATTTCAGGCTAATGTTCTTGTTTCTTAATGATATTTTGAGATAAGAATTCTATGTGAGGTTAACAAATTGAAGACTTCATATTCTCTTTCCCTTATTTGTCTAATTCATCTATGTGACTACCCTTTAACCAGTCAATGGGATATCATTTGTCCTTATTCTGAAATTCCTGTTTATCTTGAAACCTTGAACTAGTTTTCAACCACCCTTTCAGAAAACCAAATCAAAAAACCCTCAAAATACTATTGCAATAACCTGATGATGCCCTAGCTGTCCCTCTCACATTCAAGTGCAACTTTAGGGACTAACACCCCCCCACATCCAATTCACTATGGAAACCCAAAAATACAACACCCTGTCATTCTTGGATGTTGTCATCTCACATATTCTTTACGAGTCCCTCTCCCACCAAGTATACAGGAAGAAAACCCACACTAACATGTGTTTAAATTCCAGTTACCACCATCATCCAACTCAAAAATCTGTTGTCCTAAAAACCTTGATTACTCATGCCCTCCGGATATCTGCTCCAAAATTCCTCAAGGAGGAAAAGACTCATTTAACCAAAACCATTTTATCCAATGGCTACTCTCTCTCTCAAATCAACAAAGCCTTCCACTCATCCAACAAAACTAAACCAAAAACCACCCCCTCCTCCTCTTCCCCTCATGCTCTCCTCTCTCTACCTTACATCCAAGGAACCATTGATCACATAGATAAACTATTAGCTAAGAATAATATCACGACTGTCTTCAAACACTATAAAATCATTAAACAAATTTTCATAATAGCTAAAGAAAAATCTGACCCTATGCTCAGCCCGAGAGTTTACCAAATTCCTTGCTTTTGTGGGAAATCGTACATAGGACAAATTGGAAGAACCTTTAAAGCTAGACTCAAAGAGCATATAGCTGATACTACCCATAACCGAATATCAAAATCCTCTATCAACGAACACTCTTTTAAATCAAAGAACCTTATTTTATTTTACCAAACTAAAATCTTAGTCTCCACCCCTCATTATTCCTTTCGTCTCATCTAGGAAGCCATCAAAATTGAGAAACATCCTAATAAATTCGACCGTGAATATGTATACAAACTAATACATGCTTGGAAACCCACCATCCATTACCTTGACCATTAATCCCCCTTCCCTTGACATTGTACCTGTGGCCTCTTCCTCTGACCAATCCACCCTTATAGGCTCCTAGTTTCTATCTGCCCCTTTTTTGGCATTTTTCCCTAAATCTCTGTCATATGTGTCTCTTTTTCTCCTCACCTTTTCCTCCCTTACCTCTTATCTTAATTGCAATGTTTTTACCTTATCTCTCTTGACCTTATTCCAAGATTATCTCTATTTCATCTTTACCTATTTCTTTTATTAAGATTCTCCTTAATTCTTCTCCTTATTACCTCTTTATACAATCATCATCTCTCTATTTATCTTGCTTCCTCCCCCTTTCTTCACAAAATAACACTATATCACCTTCTCCCCCTTTCTCTATGGCTCCTTCCTTTCCCTTAGCTTATTACCTTTTTATTTCAATTTTAGTTCAGACCTTATCTTATCTCAAATTAATTTATCAACTAATCTTATCTTTATTTAAATTTTATTTCATTCCTTATATTTCCTTAATTTAATTTAACACCTTACCTTCTTATCTTATTTTGATATATCATTATTCCAATCCAATTTAAACCTTTATTATTTTAATACTTTATCCTTATTTAATTTAATTTAAGACTTTATTATTCTAATACTTCATCACTTTAAGACTTTATCATTATTTCATTTAATTTAAAACTATCTCTATATTATTGATTACTCTTTCTCAATATCAATATTTGATTTTTTTTTATTGCAAAGAACCTCATTCTCCCCCCTCGGTATTTTCTTAATTTAATACTTGATTTAATTTAATACTTTATCCTTATTTTATTAATTATTCTCTCTAGAATTGAATATTTTAATTATTCTCTCTTTATTATCTACTTATTATTTTACTTTTATAATTATTATTTTTCTTCATTCTCAACAACCTCATTATTATTTTTACTTGTTGAATTACCTAATGACAATGACTAACTTCAATCCATTAACGATAATTTTTTCTCCTATATTTACAAACCTCAACACTCTCTTGCAACCTATCAGCTTCTGATGTCCTTGATGATGGGTGGAGTTTCCACTCGAAATGTTGGACGTTTCAAAACTCAACACACAGTTTTGATCCAGAAGTTTCTCTAGCAACAAAGGGTTTTTTCTCTATATGAAGGTATCAATAACATGAATACTTTTTCTCTTGTGGACCAAATGAATTTTGTTTGCATTGTTCTTTCTCTTGCTTCTAGTCTTGGTTAGGAGGTACACCAAATGGATATGCAAAGTTCATTCTTACTTAGGGACCTTGTTGAATAGGTATATATGGAATAGGGACCTAGTTTTGTGCAAGATGGAAATATTGTGTGTAGATTAAATACATATTTGTATGGCTTCAAATGGGTGCCTTGGGCATGGTATGAGAATATTGATTAGTTATTTCTTCATTGGTTTCAAGCATTGTGAATCATATCAAAATTTATGTGGTCATTGTGAATGTTGGTTGTTTATTGATTGTGCTATATGCAGATGACTTGATTATCATTGGGAATGATAATAGTTATATTTTTGGTTTAAAGATGAAGTTGAAGGATACACTTGAGATGACCAAATTAGGTCTACTTCATTTCTTTCTTGGCATCCAAGTTACACAATTGGATGAATATGGTATCTTCATCTCTTAGCCCAAGTATGCATTGGATCATTTGAAGAGATTTAGAATGGAATAATGTAAACCTTTCTTTAGTCTACATCGATCAAGAGTTAAGATGACTAAGGAATGTGATTCTATGAAGTTCATTGCTATAATGTATATGAAACTTATTGGTAGTATTATTTACTTGATCCATAACAAATCTAATATTGTATTTTTTGTTATTTTAGTCTCTAGGTTCATGAAAAATCTAAAGGAGATCCATATAAAGGCCGCAAAGAGGATTGTATGATACATAAAAAAGGTACATATCATCTTGACATCAAATATTCTAAAATTCTTCAAATCAGTTGGTCAAATATACAAACCATGAATGGGATAGTGATGTGGATAATTAGAAGTCGATTTACGGGTATGTGTTTGATCTTGGATATGGTCAAATCATATGGTCATATAGAAAGAAGTAGATTGAGTTGTTATTGACTTAAGCTGAATACATGGGAGCAATGAATAAAGCACCAAGATAGTATGCATTCACAACCTGATATGTGAGCATGGTATTCCTTATATGGAATTGACTATAGTTTATTATGATATTCAAAGTGAAATATAAACTAATCATAACCTTGTTTCTCATATATTGATGAAGCATGTTGAGATTCATGCACACTATTTAGGCAGTCAGTGTAGGAGAATGCGATATCTCTTGTTTATTACAAGACATATGATTAAATTGCTAATATTTTTATAAATCCATTGACAAAGTCAAATTTTATCAATTTTCAGTCTTTGATTAGGCTTAAGGGAGCTATCATTACGAGGGGATGTTTAGATAATGCCAATTTCCAATCCTCCAATTTGTGTTTAAGGGGGGATGTTGAAATATATGATAAACCCAACTCTTTGGATGTTAGTGGGAAACACCGACTAAATGTATATTGGATATTTCAACTAGTAGTCAACTTGAATAGGTTGGTCGACTAAGAACTAACTGGGCATATTCCCATAGTTGGCCAATTGACTAGGCACAAAAGGGCCAAAAAATGCAATTTGTCCAATAGATTTGGGTTTTGTTTTAGTGATAAAACTTGAACAAATCAACGTTTTTTAAAGAAGATTAGTTATGCTCTCAAATCTATAAATATATGATTGGTTGGATCAATCTATATGACAAATTATGTGAATGATTTTCTTGTGTTGTGTAGATACATTGTCTATCAATGTTTTCTATTACTAAATAATGCAATAACATAGTTCCTAAACACTGTTTTTCCTAGCTTGGAATCTATTTTGTACTTGTGCAATACACCATTGCTCCTAGCTTGGAATCAATTTTCTACTTTTGGAAAACACCTATGATAAAATTCAAATGACGCATATTTTCATACATGACACATTAAATAGAAAACATTCTTTGGGCATTCTTATCTTGGTTGCTCCCCATAAATAGAAAAAAAGATAAACTAAAGGTATGAACGTGTATCCTCTCCTAGAATTTTCACAAGCCCATCACCATTGCAATAAAAATTAGAAGGAATCCTACTTAGATAACATGGATTAGTGTAGCCTTTTGAAGGTTATTTTGTTACCCTTCCAAAATTTGGACCATTTCAACCAAAGCTCAAATAGGTCTTCTCTTCTAAATTTATTTGGTTCATACAACTCAAGCCTAACCTTCAGTGCATTCTTATCTAACTTCTTCCCACAAGTAACTCTAACAGGAAAGAGGCTCTCTTTATCATCCTAAGAATCCACTAGGTTGATGTCCCTAAATACAATCCAATGGGATTCATGGATTTCATTTACCGCCCATCTCCAAAAAATTGCTCTTTATTCAACAACATTGGGCATGTAGATATTGGACATGAGCAACATCTACCCATATCAATTCAACGTAATCCACCTTGATCCTACAAATGGTCGATGCCCCATTCCATGACAAAAGAAAAAATATGAGGTGGCACCAGGGTCACAACCTCACCCTTCCCATATTCATGACGATACCAATGTTGCATTTGATAAAATATAAATTAAAGTATTCTTAAGAGAAAATATAATTAACTCCTTACGAAGAAAAAAATTTGTAACTTCGACATGGGCCCAAATCTTATAGACCATTATTTATCTATAGGAATTAGTAAAATCCATGAAATTCCATTATGACATATTCATTGAGAAAGAGAAATGGAAATATTCATATTATCCCTGTTATCGCACAATCTGTAGATTGGGAAAATCCCAACCCAATCCATGGAAGTGTGACAACTATGGGAGTACCTACCCATTGTCACCTTATATATACACTCCCCTCGCTTTAGTGATGAAAAGTCACCACAAGGGGGGAATCTTGGTGACCCTAGGGGGATTGAGACAAAAAGTGAGAGAATGATGAGTGAATGCCCCTATAGGTCAATATTGGAGATGGATGAAGGATTGGATATGAGTCTTTTGGAAGGTTAAATGGTTTCCACATGTTGAGTACCCGCAAAAAAATGTTAGCCCTGTTTGTAACAAGACAAATAATGATAAACCAAGTCTGTAATCAAGGGGGATCAAACAAGAATCCTTGCTGTCCCAAATTGCAGAAGTATGGAAATATAGAAATCAACAAATACAAATGTTACTAGATGCAAAATTAACCATCCAAAACATCAAACAATTATTAGGTAATCAAGCCCTAAACATGTAGATAATATCCCAATAGTTAAACACAAGTTTTGATGGTGAAATTAGGCTGCAAAATGATGTTATCAGCAATATATTAGGGCAGCCTTGTGAATGTAGCAACATTTTCTACAACATCAAGTTCTAGCCACTAAAATTCACAAGCAAAACACCCAAATGAAAGCTCTTGACAAGGAGAATAATTAGCACAAATTACTTGCAATTTTCAATGGTAGAAAGAGTGATAAAAGATGATGAAAGAGTAAGTTTGCAACATCCCTAATGGATGTAAAAAATAGTTTATAACAGAAAGAGAATCACTAGGCTAAACAAGACACCTTAGAGGCTCAAACAAACTTATAGCATCAAGAACAAATTCCAAGTTAGACAATTGCAAAATCTCTATTTTTCACGTATACCAATGCAATGATTTTATATCTCCAATGCAAATTATATTAGTGCCTTATTAATTGGGTTATGCGATCTCTCTTTATAAGGTTTAGTTGTGTTACCTCCCTAGGGGTGTACGCCTTTTTACTCCCTAGGGAATACTAAACTAGTAAGGTAAATCTAGGAGAGTGTAAGCCTTTTTACTCCTCCTAGCAACCTTTGCAAAGTGGATTATCCAAGACAAATTTGATAGATCTTAGTGGAGGGTGTATGCCTTTATACTCCTCAAAGGGTTTAAACAATAATAACCATGAAACAAGAAGAAATAACAACAATATGTAGAAAATTCCTTACTAATTTCAAGAGATAGCAAGATAAACCCTCTTCTACCAAGAATATTCCACCACAAAGAAAGAACAAGCATCCAAGAGAGATAGAGCACCACTTTTTCCACCAAGAGACAAGTACTAGCATCCAAAATTTTATAAGAGAGAGAAGGTGCGAATTGCCCAAGTAGGGCGAAAATTTTAGCCAAAAAATATGTAATTCTCAAGTGTAATCTCTAAAATGAAAGTGACAAGGTCTTTATTTATACAAGACCTTGTAAACCAAATTTGTCCACAGTCTTAGGGTAAAACAAAAATTAGGGAGACCGACCTCCATAATTTTCCCCTTTACAAATTATAATTCAATTTTACAAAAGAAGAAAGCCCTAAATGATGATGTCATTCCCTTTAGGGGTGAAATTTTGGCACAATGAGCAAGTCGTTGAGGTTATCAAGGGAGATGTTGGGCCTCCAAAGGCCATATATTCACGTGAAAGGGTCTTCCTTCATCAACATATGCTAAGTCATTATCAAACCATCCAACACCACCAAACCCTATCCCTTCAAGTATGATGTCATTCCCTAGGATGTGACGTTTTGAGCCTCCAAGGCCAAACGTTGGGCAAGGGGGGGGACAGTCTCCTTCTCCAAGGTGCCCTCTCATGCCTCCAAAGGAAACATTCATCATCCATGTGTCCCAAGAGAAGGGGGTGCATCATCCAACCTTTGGGATTCATGCCTCAAATGAAGTCCAAGTGGCCTTGTGCCTTCATGTAACGATCCCATCGTTACGACTACAAGCAAAACAAAATATGCAATTTTTTTTTTTTTTTTT
>CBVK0100991295.1:0-15581 GCA_900067695.1 Picea abies
TATGTATGTATGTATGTATTTTGAGGTCGGAGAGATAGTGTGACTATTGGGTTGGTGAGCCGGGACACAATTAGGCCAGTGCGCCTATTCTTGTAAAGTGTATCACACTCAAGTTATTAATATATTACATCGTTGCATGTGAAATGACTCAGATGAAAAAATATGGGGGGCTGACTCCACCGAAAAAGGGAAAAGGGGGGAATATTTTAATAATATTTCTGAAAAGTGTAACCTTATGGATATATTCTTTATCCTAAGTTCTTGAGGGTTGGGAACAAGTCACCAAGTGGCTAAAGTTAATTATGAAGGTGACAAGTGTCAAATTGAAGGAATGAAATATATATTGTTGACCTTAGTGTAATTCGGGGGGATCACTCATTTGAAAAAGGTCCATGTTTTCCTTCATCGTGGAGAATAGGACGAAGTTTGTATTTTGTTGTAATTATGAGAATGGCTTAACACTATGCTTGGGAAAATCCTGGTATGATTGAAGAAGTGGGTTGTTAGGCATGTAGGTTGTTGAAGAAGTGAGTTGTCAGGTTCGTAGTTTGTCCAAGAGGTGGGTTTTCAGGCTCGTGAGCAATCTCTCCAGGTGAGAGATTGGTTGGGAATTGTTACCTAGTGCACTAGGCATTAGTTGCAGTTCTCTGAGACTTCCTGATCCATCCTATTACTAAATCCCTGGAAGGGAAGTGAGGTAGCCAAAGGATTGTTGATAAGAGAAGGGGAACACTTCCTAGGGTGGGACGAGCATGTGGGGAATGAGGGACTGTAGACTAGTTGCAACAATCGACACCTTGGACTGAGCAATTTCATTGTTTATTAGACCATAGATTGGCACCAAGAATCCTTTTTCCCTGTTGGAGTTAGAGCCCCAACTCAGGGATGAATTGTTGTTGAAAGATTATGAGCAACAACATCTATGGCTGGGAGAAACGTCTGAGTCATGCACACAGTTGGTGACTTTTCATAAAAGATAATTAAGTGTTCTTATATGCTTTTATGTTTACTATGTTCTTATTCATTTGTATATGTTATGATCTATTACTTGCATAGTGTTGCATATGAATAATGGTTGTTATTCTGTTAATGTTGTTTATTCTATAAGTGTGATGTGAGTATTTAGCATAGTACTCGTATATGTTAGGTATGCTAGTTTATAAGTAATTTCTGTTAAGATAGTCTTGGTAACTGGTCAAGAGCTTCTTGAGTGAGGCTAGAAGTACCGTGCGCACGTAAAGTGGTCTGTGTGCATAGGTGGTTGGATTCATTATGTGCGTTGGAATGTAGACTGTGCACTCATGAAAGCAATACTTGCAAGTGGAATCAGAAAAGTTGTGTATGTTATGGTATTTGTGTGTTCCATATGGTTTGGTGCACAATTTTTATTCAAGTTACTTTAGTTGTTATAATCTGTATAAATAAGGAGGTAATGCGGTGTGGCACAAACAAGTTTGGTTTGTGCACATTTCCTCGAGTGATTTCACGCAGTTTAATGTTAATTGTGCACTAGACTCTTTGATGTATCAAAGCTTGTTAGTTTACTAGCATAGCTTGGCTTGGTGGCTGGGGATGTTACAGATTGGTATCAGAACTGAAGTTGGAAGGATTTGTGTGATGTGGCCCGACTTGGGAGGCTAGGGACGTTACATCCATATAGGGCTTCTCTACACAGTGGAATCAAGTGGACAAAGTCATGGAAGAATACCGAGACATCTTCACCTCACCCACCAGGGTGCCTCTGCACTATCAAGTCCAACATTCAATCGTTTTGGTCTGTTTTAGGCATTTACCTAATGGGCCAGTATATCGACACTCTCTCCTAGAAAATGAGGAAATCAAATGCCAGATTCAAGAGATGCTCCAAAAGGGTCACATTTGACCAAGCTCCTCACCTTGTGGAAGCCTAATCATGCTTATGCAGAAGAAATATGGGACTTGGCAACTTTGTATTGATTATAGAGCTCTAAATAAAATCACAATTAGGAACTAATACCCAATTCACCGAATTGACGACCTTCTTGACCAACTAAAGGGAGCCAAGTATTTTAGTAAGATTGATTTGAAGTTCAGCCACCACCAGGTCCAAATAACATTGACTGATGTATGGAAGACTTCTTTCAAGTATAAAGAAGGACTTTTTGAGTGGTTGGTCATGACTTTTGGCTTGACGAATTCCCCAATAACTTTGAAGAGTTTGATGGATGACATCTTGTGGCCTTTCACCAATTCCTTTGTGGTTGTATATCTGGATGACGTCCTCATCTTCAACAAGAGTTAGGAAGAACACTTGTAGAACATTCAACAAGTCCTCCACACTCTATGGAAACACAAGCTATATGCTAACTTATAGAAATTCTCCTTTAGAATGAACAAGGTCCAATACCTCAGATACATTGTAGATGAGCAAGGTGTGTATGTGGATCCAGCCAAGATCCAAGTCATTTATGACTACCCAACCTAAACAATATTAACTAAGCTTCAAATCTTCTTAAGCCTTGCCAAATTTTATCACAGATCCGTGTTGGGGTTCTCTCATATTGCATGGCCCCTTAGCCAAGTGACCAATGGTGGTTGCAAAGCCAAATTTGTGTGGGACAAGTCGCAACAAAAATAATTTGACAATACAAAACATCGTTTATGCTCAGCCTCAATGCTCGCCTTACCCTATCTGCAAGAACCTTTTGAGATTGAGACAGATGCTTCAAACTATGTTGTTGGTGTCGTTCTCACTCAACATGGTCATTTGGTGGCCTATCATAGTGACACACTCTCAGATGTCATCTTTAAATACCCCATATATGACAAAGATATGTATTCCATTGTATAAGATTGCTACTAATGGAAGCATGAAATTTTAAGGAAGGAGACAATCATCCATACAAATCACAAGCCTATGCATTTCATGTAGACACAAAGAAAATTACAGAATGATTGCCATCAAAATTGGTCCACATACTTGCATCAGTGTCACCTCAACATTTAATATAAGAAAGGGAGCACAAATCACATCATTTACTACCTCATTCGACCTCCAGCTGTAACACTAACCACGATGCTCGAATCTTGCATACATGAGACCTATGGGTGGTCCCAACTCTATGATAATGATCCTGACTTCGGTACGATCTACCAAATGTTGGGGACATGCATGGCCATTGTCAACTTTAATCTTCAAGATGGATTGCTATGCCATCTGGGTCATCTCCGTGTTCGCTCAAGTGAGTGTGCGAAGCTGATTTTGGAAGCCCACTACAATCGGGTGGTAAGACACTTTGGCCTGGAGAAGAAAATGGAAGTACTACACAAGTATTTTTGTTGGCCGAAGCTGTTAGGACCATGATTTTCATAGCTAGAGTTAGACGTTTGTAGAAGGTTTTCAAAGTCATGTCATGATCTTGGGAAAATCAAGGCATTCCTAGATGAGTCATAGTTAGTGTGTCAAGGTTTATGAGGTCAGTAATCAAATAAAGAATGACTTGAAATGTCAGTAAGGGGTCTAGCCATAAGTTGGTTTAAAAGGGTGTATTGTCTTTTTCATAAAACACCATAATAAAAAGAAAAAATGCCAAGAGTGTAAAGTCCATCATGTTCAATTTGTAATGGTCCACTTTCCTAAGTCTTGAATCACATTAAAAAGTGGGAAATTATGTGCTAAGGTTGAGTCATAGGTTAGGGTGAATGTCATGTCAAAAGGTATTATGGTTCATCATCACCTTTCATGAGGTTAGAGAAGGAAAAATCATGACACTCCATGTCATTTGTACCCTTGCAAACTTCAAAAGTGTACCCGTTGTGCAAATCCCTAACTTGCCTTGAAACGTCTTATCACTATGGATAACCACTTCCCTTTTCAAAATTTTGTCCCTTATCCATTCAAGTTTCTCCATCACCTCCAAGACTCGTGCATCATCCATAGCCTCTCCAACAAGCTCCAAATCTCTCTGCTACAAATTCCAGTCGCTACGCAAACCCTGTGTGTTGATATTCGCTACGTAAACCTTTCACTCTATTTTTTGTTGCGCATTCTCCATTTGTTTCAATCACTGTTCAAGAGCCTTTCTTGGAACCCATTTCAAGTTAGCCTCTGAAACAAATTTTCTTTTCACATCACCAACTTTACTTCATTTGAGCTAAACCCTTGCCATCCTCATTGTTGCGTCGAGTTTCCTGCTGTTGTTCATTGCTACGTCAAGTTTCTTGCTATTGTTCGTTGTTGAGCCAAGTTTCCTGCTATTGTTCGTTGTTGCGCAAAGTTCTATGTTGTTACTTGTTGTTGTGCCAAGTTTCCTGCTAGTGTTTGTTGTTGTGCCGAGTTTCTTGCTATCGTTCGTTTGATGCGCAGAGTTTTTTGTTGCTACCTGTTGTTGCACACCACACAAAAGTCACTATTCTCATTTGTTGCGCAGAGGTTATTTCTCTTATTTGTTGAGCAAAGGTTATTGTTCCCATTTTCACTGTGCATAGGTTATTACAATCTATTGCTGCACACATGCAGTTCACACAGGGTTGACATATATCAGCATCATGACAACTCCTCAACGAAAAAGAAAGAATGTAAGAAGCGGGGAAATCATGAGGTTTGAGCCAGAGAGTTTAAATTTGGTAAACGCAAACCCAACGATTAGGGTGTCCTTTGAACAAGCTGGATGCATGAGATTCTGTGAAAATGTTTAGGGGTATAATGTGTAGTTAACCAAGTAGTTTGCTCTAAACTTTAATGGTGTTAGGACAACCATTGCAGGGATCACTTTTCCAGTGTCAAAGGAGACCATATCAGCTGCTACATAGATTCCTATGCATAAAGAGAAGTAGTTTAAATGTATTCCCTTAGATCCTTCATTTTATATTGATTTTCTCAAAACTAAATATAGAAATCAGAAGATTGGTGCCACCGTTTCCAGGGAATATGTTTTGGAACCTTATGAGAAGCTTTTTAGAGTAATCCAGAAATACTTTACTTGTGACAGTAGGTTTGACATGGTATATCAATACCACATTAGGCTCTTGATGCATTTCACAGGGAAAATCCCCCTAAACTTACCCTTCTACCTATATAGAAGCCTGGGAAAAATGGCAGATAGAGTCCAAGCCAGAGTTGACCAGCTAAAGAGTAACCTACTCCATTTTTCCTTAGTGAAGCTATTGGTGGTTGAAGAGAATGGAAAGTTAAACAGCGACTTGGATTCCTTCTTGACCTCAATAAGCATTTCCTTGGATCCTAAAAGAGATACCCCCTTGTCTACTGAGAAATCAACATCTCATAGTTTAGGGGAAAAAGGAGGAGGTGTTGTTGAAAGGGGAAAAGGAAAAGAGATTGAGAATCCATCATTCAGTTAGCCAGTCTTAAAGAAAAGAAGAAAAATATAATTCACTAATGAACCCAAGGAGACACGGGCTCCTAGTAAACCACTCACCAGGTCATCTGCTAGGAGGTTTCCCATACCCACAGTTCAGACAGAGTTTGTTGAATTTGTAGCCCAGGAGATTGATGAGGAGCAATTGAAACCAGGGGAGAAATATTCAGATGTCAAAGAGATGCAACAAAAACTCAAGAAATATCAACATATTATAGCCCAACTCTACCAGGAGAACAAATAATTGAAAAAGAAACTAACAGAGAAGACACATGAAGCACAAACACCACATATTAAAGCAAGTCATATGTAAGAAATGCCAAAGGGAAGGAATATTAGGCAAGGGCCTAAGACTACAGTTGCAACTAAACCCACATCACCTCTGAAAAGGTCCTCAGCCAAGAAGAGTAGTCCAGACATACAGGGCAAACAAGTAACAAGTCATAAATCTCCTACTTCACCCACAAAAGGAGAAAAGAAAATAAAATGGCTGGATAAGCAACTAAGAGAAGCTCAAGACTAGATCATCAAGCTCAGGGAAGAAAATAGAATATCAGAGGAAGGGATCATGAATCATTACAAGGAATGTAGACTAGCCATAGATAATGCATGTGCAGTCATTTCTAATGCTCAGTCAAAATTGAAGAGGAATGTAGCTTTGTTGAGGCAGGTGGGGAATTTAAAGAGACAAACTTGTCATTGAGAAAGGAAAACAGGACCTTACGACTACAAGTGAAATTGGATAAAGAAGCTAAGGAAAAGATGAATGATCCCAGCCTTTGTTTCCACTTGGATTCACACGAGCAACCTCAACATGAAGATTCACTAACCAAAGTTGCTACGCAAATGTTGTAGCCAACACTTGTGCAACAGTAACCAGAATTTGCTACGCAAGGGTGACACAGTTGTCCAACAGTGCACATGATGACTCGAGGTACCCCTAGATGGACTTGATGACTCATCACAACCACATGGTCGAATTTTTCTCAAGGATCTATGATTGTAAATGTTGTAGCCAACACTTGTGCAACAGTAACCAGAATTCGCTACGCAAGGGTGACACGATTGTCCAACAGTGCACATGATGACTCGAGGTACCCCTAGATGGACTTGATGACTCATCACAACCACATGGTCAAATTTTTCTCAAGGATCTATGATTGTAAATGATATTTTGGTTATTTTATGATTGGCAAATTAGATTTTCTGTTTTTGGGAAATCTCGTAGAGGTTGTTGTTTTCTTTAAAAGCAACTAGATCAATGATTCTAGGATGTAGTAGTTCTTGAGTACATACTGGTTGAGCCTCTGGTCACTGTTGGACACCAAGCTCACCAAATCCATTTCCTTCCACCCCCAAAATGATGGAAAGACAAAGGTTGTCAATAGGATGATAGTGCATATCTTGCACATGTACAACTCCAAGCATCCACACACATGGGATGAAATCCTTCCTTATGTTCAACACAAATACAACATATCCCTCCATAGCTCGATTGGACACAACCCTTTTCAGGTGAGCCTGAGATTTCAACCATTGGGACCCATTGATGTAGCACTACCCCTTGCATCCACATAGGAAGAATATTCCCATGCTCAATCTAAGGCCGATAAGGCCACCAAATTCATTGAACGGATTCATCTCATTTTCCAACATGTCCATGATATTTTACATAAATCCAATTCTAAATACATGCAACGCCATGATCAACACCAGGTTCCATAGAAGTTTCAGGTGGGAGACAAGGTTTGGTTGCATTTGTAGAAATAACACCTTACAAAACCCCATAGGAAGCTACGTCCACTTCATTATGGAACTTACATCATCACCAACGTTGTGGGTGACAATGCTTTTGAGTTATGTATTCCCCTCTTCCTTGGCTTGTGTTATCACATATAGTTGTCAAGGGTAGCAGGTCATCCAAGTTCGTGGTCTGCACATGAAGCGTCCAAGCGCAACATTCAAAAGAATCCCATTTCGGGGTGAAATACAGGCAATAAGACAGGTTCATGTTTCAACGATAGAAATCCCGTATACAGTTCAAATTAGCAGCTCTCGGACAGTCGAAGTTTAAAAGTCATGCAAGGATTAACGACTAGCCAAGCGTCCCGAACTCCCGAAGTAAATCTCGGCCGTCCAAATCAAGAGGCCACGCATCGACAAATCTCTCACTTCGGGAATTTGACACTTCGGAGGATTGAGCGAGCAAGCAAGAAAGGAATATCACCCGAAAGCACAAAGCCCAAAATCCCGAAATAATTGTGGATCGATGATCTCAAACCAACAAGGACCATTGATCTTGGCAACAATATCACCAGAAGCCCCGAAGTCCTAAAAATCCTGAAGTAAATCTCGATCGTCCAAATCAAGAGTCCACGTCGACATATATTAATAATTATTTTATAAGATATATATAAATGAGAAAAGGACATCAAACTATATTAATAATTATTTTATAAGGTATATATAAATTTTTAATAAATTGATTAATATTTTAATGACATTTTGGATAATATCCATTTGGAGAGTTTGAATCCTTATATAAATTCTTCAAATTCTGTATTGAATGAGAAAAACAAAGATTAATGGTTCCAAATGAGAAAAGTAAAGATTAATGGTTACAATGTTGGTTTTTTTTTTTTTTTTAATTTAATTTTTTTCTTAATTTGGAGTTGTTTAAATATTGTTTTTTTTTTTTTTTAGCTTTTCAAACAGATTTTGGTGAAATCCTTAGTACTTTGAAAAACTTCAATTATACACATTCAATCACTTAAATTTAGAATTCCAACAAAAAAAAATTGAATAATATCTATTTAAATTAATTTCAATAAAAATAAAAATTGATCCAAAAAAATCAACCGTCTAGACTACTTG
Organism: Picea abies; assembly: GCA_900067695.1. Lineage (NCBI taxonomy): Eukaryota > Viridiplantae > Streptophyta > Pinopsida > Pinales > Pinaceae > Picea > Picea abies. Next base: position 8,232 of record CBVK0100991295.1, read on the forward strand.
ATAATTTTTATTTTCGGATTTTTTTATATCGAAAAAAAACTATAAAATACAAAGTTTTGTTATATCATACATCAATTTACCGTTGACTAAACTCTACCTTTAAAGTTAAAATATTATTAATAGTATATAGCGTTTTCAATAATTCTAAACAATTTAATAAAATATATATCTTTATATCGTAAATACCATGTCGAATTGACTTACGTGGCAAATGCTGATTTGAACTAAGCTTGCGACTTTCGGTCGATCAAAGAATTCGTGGCGCGGATTATATTCATTGTATAATATACAATAAAATCAAAAAGAAAATGACGCAGATGGATTCTGATGTATTATATACCAGAAAATCAAGTAGAAACTGACGCGCATGGATTCTAATACGGTGCTGAAGAAAATGCAGTCTTGTCGTAACTGCAAGAACTGTGTAATGGATGGCAAATTAAAAATTATTTGTTGGTGATATAGCCATTCACCACTAGGTTATTCTTCTGTCAACCTTGAAGAAAAGAATGGAATTCATTTTATTTCACTGTCATCGATCCAAAATGGGGTTTTCCAGCGGCGCAGACTGTTTGCATTGCAACTTATTCCGCAATTATATCACTGTGGATTCTGTTCTGCACTAAAGTAAAGCTAAAGCAACAGCGGGATGGTCACATGAAATGCATCTCCGGTTGACATATTGGGAACGAATCTAGCAAAAGGGACCCAAACTTTAGCCCATCCCCCTGGGGGAAGGGACCCGCCCGCCCCAAAATTTCGTCTTGGTGTGACTGGTATATGATGTCCTGGCAAAGTGTTTGCTCGTCTGAAGTGACTACTTTTCGTGGGCGCCATGAGTGTTTCGGCAACATGTCCTGTACTTTCACCATCCCTTAATCATGATGCTTCATATTCTGATATAATGTTTTCATCAGAAACAGAGCAGCCATGGCCCATGGGAAGGATATTGTTGTTATTCATTCACAGCGCTTTCCCTGCTTCCTTACCAACTAAACGTCGCCTGTGCTTGTTGCTCTTATGGTGCACGGATGGAAAACACATGACAGGTGGTGAGGCTAAGCCCGGGATTATTAAATATGGTTTTTCTTCGTCCTGGAGCGTAGATAGGAAGGAATAAATGTTGTACTGTTCGAATCAAATAAATAATTTCAGATGGTGCGTGTTAGGTAACACGATTCAATTCATTATGTTTGAAGGAGTTGGAAGGTTTCTGTACAGATATAAAGTCGCCGCGTGTAATAAACATGATGCGTAGATAGATTGGTGGGAGTTTAAAACAATGAGTAAAGACGGTTGCGTCCCGAGAATCCTACCGACTTGAAAATCTTAAAGAGTTTCGATCCCGCGTCTCTAATCATGAATCAGACAATATAATAATTGCCTTTATTTTAGCGTATATGTAACTTTGAATTCTACATACAATGTAATGAGTTTTATTTTACCCTATCTAATTTTGATTCTTATTATTAAGGGCGTTGCCTAAACGTTATATATATATATATATTTTTTTTCGAAATTCGATTGTTTAAATCGCATTTTTGAGTAGATGGATTTAGTATGCTGAAATATCTCTGGGGTACTTAGATTATACAAACTTAGTCACTCAATATTCAATATGCAGATCCAACCATTCCACACAGGATTTAGGGCAAAATAAAACTGAAAAAATCACCAAAAACTTCCAAAAACTAAATTTTTTTGGATAGTATATGTGAAGTATGTTAATCATTTTTTTCTAGGAAGAGGGTAAAACTTATTATAATTTAGTGGTTAATAGACATTGATCCATGATCCATAAATGTGTTTTAACTCATCAATGTGGTTTGTAAAGATATAGTAATCAATTTGGAGTGAGGACAATCATCACTACCTACTATCCACAAATGCCACTCAGGAAAACCACTCTACATGAAATGTTTAATTGGGCCATTAACCTGTTTCCTTATGTTCAAGGAAGACCAATTCTTAACGAAATATAAATAGTTTTAGGTCTTACTCTAAGACCAAAAGACACTTTTAACTCAAAAAGGTCAATCTCCCTTGAGGCTATCAATAAGACTACCTCTAAAAAGGTCATGAACTTTCTAGCAACATCTAACCTTAATTCCATATGTAAAACCAAACACTAATCCCAATTGAAATTTAATCTCTTACTAAAAAAACTTATAATCTCTCTATATAATTCCAATAAACATATACTAAATACCAAAAAAATATTCTAAACCATTCCAATATATATATAATTTTAAACAATTCCAATTAACATATATTAAATATATACAAAATGTTACAAAACAGAGAAATAAAATGAACAGAAAATTTATGTATTAAATTTCCTCAAAATCCTATTTGCTATGAATATCTTTCCTCGAGTATATATATAAAACAAAAAATATATAAACAAAATGTTATAAAGACAAAATAAAATTAACAAACCATTTATGTATTGAATTTCCTCAAAATCCTATTTGCAATGAATATCTTTCATCCAGTGGCTAAGTGTGCTATTTTTATTTTCCATCCACATAAAACTTCGTCTAATTTCAAATGTAATTTAAACTTTATCTAAAATTTTAGAAAGTAGTTCATAAAAAAAACTAAATAAAAAACCAACATTAATAATAAATCACTTGAAAGTTATATAATATTAAAAATATTTATTTTTAATAACTTTTTCTCATAATGAGTACTTGTTGCAAACCAAATATCTTATTTGTTTAAGTTAAATATCTTATATGTTTAAGTTGGTTGTTTATGAAGTCATTTGATTTATTTTAAGGAGTATTTTCTTTAAGTAATATGTATTCATGGTTATTTGATAAATTTATATAGAGAATATGAAGAATAAAATTATTTAAGGTTATATGTTTTAGGATATAAGTGTCCTCATTAACATGCGTACTTCTTGTCTCCCAATATCATCATATTTTATAGGACTTACTAACACACTCTACAAGACCAACAATATCATTTATATCATGCCACAACACTTTATAGTTACTCTAAATATCATGCCACAACACTTTATAGTTACTCTAAATATTAATTTACATAGGTACAAGAACATCATGGTAGCCCTCTTAAATGTGGCAATCATGCAACCAACTTATCACAATTGTGAGCAAACCAAATCTATTAGGCAAGGAAAATAATAACACTCATAATGGGAGTCACTCCCAACATGCTTCTCCACACATTGTCTTTGTAACACTCATAATGGGAGTCACTCCCAACATGCTTCTCCACACATTGTCTTTGTAACCTTCTTTGCTTGCAACTACTCTCTCAACTTCCCTCACATGCATTCAGTGCAACTTTGAGAGCACCATTGTGGACACAAACTAGCACAAAACACCACTAGGAATCTCTCTCACACCTTCATAAAGTTACAACATTGTCCTTCTCCACATAGACTTCCATGGGCAAGGGCATATGCTCCAAACACAATCCAAGAACCTCCCATTTGAGAGAAATCATACACGACTTTGGTACCATGTAAAATTTCATGTAAACTTTGGTTCTGACACCAACAACCCATGAATAATTAAATAAGAGAACCAACAACACAAAATGCCTAGAACAACCCATAAATAATTAAATACAAGAACCAACAACACAACAATGAAACATAGGGTAAGTGATAAAAATCCTCTTCCACTCTCAAAGATCATCTTTATATTTCTATATACTCCATGTCATGATACATGAGATTGTTTTTAAATATAAAACGTTCTTTTATACTCTTCTTAGAAACAACATAAAAACTTACTAAATTATTGCAAAACACATACTAAACTTATACAAGAAAACAACTTAATCACAACTTATGACAACTACACAACAAAATATAACAAGCATACAACAAGCAAGTAAAAGCTATTTCTAAAAATTCTAAAAAACATTGTAATACAAACAATCAAGAGCTATTTCTTAAAAAACATTGCAATACAATACAATATGTTCACACCATAATTTTTTTTTTAACTTACAAGGTAGTGCTAGAACTTGTTTGTGAAGAATTCAATTGCACACTTGAAGTTCGACTCAATGGAGTGTATTTGTTTTATGAAAAATAAAAGAAATAGAAATATATAAAGTTGATAGACAAACATCTAATTACAACATTGTTAGTGTTGTGAAAGGGAGTGTACTTATTATTAATATTAATAAGGGAAAATGTTATTTATATATAAAACATATTATAATTTTTTATTTATATTTATAAAATTTTATAGGCTTTATTAATTATAGAAAAATTATTAAAATTTATATTAATTTATTTATGTTGATAAATTTTTATAGGGTTTATTAAATTATAGGAGAATTATTAAAATTTATATTTGTGATTTTGAAGAATTTTCAATTTATAATAAATCTTTTCTTAATGTTTTAAAATATTTTAAATTTAATTATTTACTTGTTTTCTTAACTTGTCTATTTATATTTTTATATTAAATTAAATTAAATGTTTATCTTTCATCTCTTCACATATATTTATAACTTTGATGTCCTTTGGTAATTCATACTACACTATATTAATTTTTTGACATTGTTTTAATTTAATTGTTTACTTGTTTTCTTGACTTATTTATTTACATTTTTATATTAAATTGTATTAAATATTTATCTTTCATCTCTTCACATATATTTATAACTTTGATGTCCTTTATTCATTGGTAATTCATACTACACTATATTAATTTTTTGACACTGTTTTATAACATGGTTACGAGGTGTCTATTTGTTTTATTTTTCAAAACATGTTATATATACTACTCAAATCCTAATTTCGAATTGACTACTTTGTCTTTTAGTTATTCATATATAAAAAATATAATATGAAATATATTTTATTTTCAATAAAGTAATTAAGCTTTTTAATATTTTATTAGCACCGAAATATCCATTAATAAAAACGTAATGCATTGGGCCTAAATCACTATCAAACAAAGTTCATGTATGTAAATTTGTACTTTTACGACGACGGAATTCATAGCAGCTCTGAGCTCCATCAAAACCAAAATTACTAAAATATTGAAAGTAAAGTACAGTGTTATTAAATACTTTGTCGCCATACATGTTATCAGTTGTAATTTCGAGTTAAGATCTGTTTGCATGTGACTGTTCTTAATGCCTTGAAGCTATTTACGAAGCAAACGTATTTCCGTTTATAGACGCGGAACTGGATATTACAAATCGATGCTTTTCCTTCGTGAATCGCGATAGAGACCTCGGTTCCCACATGCCAGACACTCTACTCCGCTGGGGTTTAAGATTTGCTTACGGCGTGTCAGTGGCCGCCAGAAATTTAGTAAACATAAGTCGATTTGTCATTTGCCATGAACTGGCATGGCAATCATACGGTCAAACAAGTTTGCTTTTGTTACCGTAAAGGATTACTCGTCCGTCAATCTCGTTCTTAAAATATTGCCAGATTTCAATTTAATGACGGAATCACAAACCAGTTGATTGTCGGTTTTGTCTGTGTTGTGGACAGATGCTTCCCTCGAAAAGTGAAAGAGCAAATTATTGTGTTCCATGTCCCACGGGATTGATAAATGTAAAATCAACGAATGGCACATGACGAGACATTGGTAGTCATCGCTGAACATGGCCAGGATAAACATCACAGAAAGATGACTTGGACTTTTATACCCTAGATGATGGTAAAGGCCATTATGGCCTCTGGACATAACATCAATATCTTGTATGGAATAACACTGTATTCATATTTTACATGAACAAGCATGAGTATCTGCTTTTGTATTTGCCATGGGTGTTGGTTAGCTGTTCTATGAAATGGTTTTTTTCATTGGAATCTGGCACGATTGGGCACGAATCATTATTTTTTTGTTGTTCAGAATTCATTTCTGAATGCAGAAATGAGATTAGCATGTTGAAAAACTTTTAGGGTTTTCAGATTTTATAGAAATAATCACTTAAATCTAGGAATCCAACAATTTTTGGCAGGATTTCGTTTCTCTAAACATTTAACTGTGTTTATTTTACTGTTGATTTTTTTTGGAAATAAACAGGTATGAGATTTTTCTAAATAGTTTAGATGTTCTACTTTTTCTTGGTCATTTTCTTTGGATTAGCTTTGTCCAAAATCCTGTCAGAAATTCAAAAGGATAGATGGATTTGTAGATTTCAGTGATTTAGATTACATATGTGGGGTCATAGGGTTTTTGAAGGTACTGAATTGATTGATGCATTCAAAAACAAGATTTAAACAATGTAAAATCAAATTTAACCCATAATTGATTTACGGGTGATAAGTGATAGTGGTTGGCAAAAGTAAAAAAAAAAATTTTTTTGACTATTTTTTATTTGTCCAACTTTTAAAGTAGACACTCCACCTATGGTAAGAGACACATAAAGCTGAAAGTGATAATAGAAAAGAGTGCTGGTTTGAGAATTTATAGAGTCAAGTAAATGACTAACATTATTTTGGAAATAAACTGCGAACTAGATTATTTGTCCAAAGTTTTGAGTAGACACTCCACCCATTGTAAGAGACACATAAAGTTGAAAATGATAATAGAAAAGAGTGTTGGTTTGAAACTTCTGTAAACAGTGTACTATATTATTATTTGTCCAAAGTTTTGAGTAGACACTCCAGAGTCCACCCATTGTAAGAGACACATGAAGCTGAAAATGATAATAGAAACTTGAAACTTCTGTAGAGTGAAGAAAATGAATAACATGGTTTTCTTCACTCTATAAATTCTCAAACCAACACTCTTTTCTAGTATCACTTTCATCTTTATGTGTCTCTGACATTAAAATGCTGGTTTGAGAATTTATAGAGTGAAGAAAATGAATAAAGAATTTAGAGAATTTGTCTAGGATGAGCTTTGTCCAAAATCCTGTCAGAAATTCAAAAGGATGGATGGAATTGCAGATTTCATGATTTAGATTACATATGTGGGGTCATAGGGTTTTTGAAGGTGCTGAATTGATTGATGCATTCAAAAACAAGATTTAAACAATGTAAAATCAAATTTAACCCATAATTGATTTACGGGTGATAAGTGATAGTGGTCGGCAAAAGTAGAAAAACATAATTTTTTGACTATTTTTTATTTGTCCAACTTTTCAAGTAGACACTCCACCTATGGTCAAAGACACATAAAGCTGAAAGTGATAATAGAAAAGAGTGCTGGTTTGAGAATTTATAGAGCCAAGTAAATGATTAACATTATTTTGGAAATTTAACTGTGTACTAGATTATTATTTGTCCAAAGTTTTGAGCAGACACTCCACCCATTGTAAGAGACACAGATAGCTGAAAATAATAATAGAAAAGACTGTTGGTTTGAAACTTTTGTAGAGTGAAGAAAATGA